>JZKD02S1903957.1:1254743-1291908 GCA_000966675.3 Picea glauca
TTGTGAAAAGTATATTTAACATGGATTTATTTCATAGTAAAATTATTTCAAAATTAAATATTTACATTATAAATTCTAAAACAAAAAATTTAATAAAAATAGATATAAAAAAATCTAATAAAAATATATATGATTTCAAAATAGTTTATATTTATGAATTATTAAAGATATATTTAAACTATATAATGAACTTATTTCATAGTAAAATTATTTCAAAGTTAAGTATTTACATTATAAATTCTAAAGAGTAAAATTATTTCAAAGTTAAATATTTACAATATAAATTCTACTAAAACAAGGTTGTATGAATTTTTTAAACGTACTAAAAAATAAAAGAAATGTACATTTAAATAAAAACTTTGTTTATTATACTTCACTACATTTGTATATGTTAGAATCATGGAGCATAATAAAGAAAGGTTTCTAGCTTTGACTTTAATTGGTTTTTATTTTTCTATTTTTATTACGCTAAAATGAAAATGGAAATATTTTATATAACTATTATTCCACACCTCTTTCCTAATTGTATAAAGTCACGAATAGAAATAAGAAATGTTAAATATTATTATTATTTTTAATTGTGTATAGTTATATGTAGTATTATGCAATGCTTTTATATATGTTATACTTATTATACTTACTAAATCTAATTATTTTTGTGTTTTTTCAATCAAGGTTATGGCCAAATACATGTTTCAAAAATTATTTGAGTTTCATATCAAATTGCCAAGAAGAATTTTTTACTCATAGAAAATATAATATCTAGTACAAATGGAGAATAATGATACTTTTTTGACAATACATTTTATTTTTTTTATGTTTAAGATGAAGGTATCACTTTTCCAGCTTCAACATATTTGTGAAACCCTTTATGTTGATAATTTGTAAATTGTCATGGATATTCTACTAGAACATTTCATCATAATAAATCTGATAAATGAAATTGAAATCTATACTATGAAGGTTAAATTCCTTTAGATTCCAGAATATTTAGTTACTAATTTTCTACTTATGCATGAAATAGATAAAATGCGGAAAATAGAGAACAATAAAATAAAATCAAACACCATCCACAAATTAATATAAATATTTTCTCTAGGAAACCCTTACGAAAGAAAAATCAGCTAGAAGGTGAGGTTGCTCTGCTCTATTTTCTTTGGTATGAAAATAATGCAAGTACAAAGGAGAAGGCACTCTCTATGGAATAACTTGGGACCTGTGGTCTGTTATGCTACTACAAAAGATTAACCCCCTCTATTATTCTCTCTAATTTCCCACTCCCATTTTCTCTACTCAGCTATGGAACAAAATACAATAACATAGAATGGGACCCCTTCTCCTCCAAGTGGCCCGATATTTAACATCGCTCAATAGCAATCTAGGGGTAGGTTTTTTACTTCCTCAACCCCCAACTGTGATAGGGTTTTGAACCTTCTAGAATATTCTTGAAATTACATATGTGACTAGCCCCATATGCGTGAGTGACAGGGGATGACATAGCATCCTCTTGTACGATGGTGGTCAATATGGTAGGTAAAATTGTGGGAGGTATAACTTTTGCATACGATCTCTGATTGACAAGATTTTGCACCATTGGAAAGATCTCTATGTGTATAATAGATTCATAGGGTCTCAGTCGTGCTGGGAAATTTTTAATCCCAAAAAATGTCATTTGATGCCTCAAAATGGTCCTATAAGGTTCCAAACCTCAATTTTCCAAACTGGGACCTGCCACTAAAATGGCCCTACAAGTTGATTCCTCCAATTTTTTCCACTATGAAAGTATCGAGATAGATTCAAAATAATATAATGAACCAATCTGGATCATACCTCCCCATTTAGGGAGGCTTTTGGTCCCCAAAATATTTACTAAATGAGGTGAGGAAAGGTTTCGTCTACCTTCTCCCTGGAGTACCATTTTTATTTTCTTGGAAGTTGTCATTTCAAACCAATCTTCCAAGGGTCATATTTCCCATGTCTTGTAGCTTTGGACCGCTTCTGCAAAACTATATCCTCTACTAACTCTGTGTAAGCATCTAGTGCTAATTCCTCTATGAAAGGTAGGACATGCTCCTCTTTATTCAATATGAAAGGCTCATAGAGTTTTAGATTCTCCACATTCACTATTGAGTAAATGTGCATGTATGGGGGTAGACTGATTCTATAGAAATTATCTTCCACCTTTTCCAATACTTCAAAAGGACCATATCACAGAGCCTTGATATTATTATGAGGACCTTGTAACCTTTCCATATTCAGTTGTAACCACACTCTATCTCCCACTCTAAATGTTCTCTTTATTCTGTGTTGGTCATGTGTAGCCTTGTACTTTTCCTATGACTTCAGCATCTCTTGTACTTGCAAATGGATTTTCCTGATCTTCCCAACAAACTATTCTACCTTTAATGCATCTTTTGTGAGGTCCTCCCTCACTCCCCCTTGTTGTCCATATACAACATCTAAAGGTGAAGGTGGAAAATATCCAAGGCAAGTTTCAAAATGTGACTTACCAATAGAAGTGTAGACTACTCTGTTATAAGAGTGTTGCATATAGATGAAATTTTCATCGCAGGTCTTTGAATACTTCTGATTGTAACCCCTCAAAATATGCACCAAGTTTTGTTGACTACTTTTGTCTACCCACCTTTCTATGGATGGAATGTTTTAGACCTCTTCAACATAGTGTCCATTTTCTCCCACAATGTAGTCCAAAATGCACTAAGAAATCTAGTATCCCTATCTGAGATGATGCTCCTTGGTATCCCAAAGTGCACCCAAACCTATTCAAAGAACTTATTTGTTGCTTATTGTCCATTCATGGTCTTTTTACAAGGCATGACAATGCACATTTTGTTGAACCTATCAACTACCACAAATAGATACTCATGTCCCTTCCCAATTGTTGGTAAACCTCCCAAAAAATCCATGAAAATAATTTCCCAAGGTCGAGTGGGTACATGTAAGGGATGGTATAGAACTTGCTTCCTATTACTAGGCTTGTTGGTACAACAAATAATACATCCTATAATATATCGTGCTACATCTTCTTGCATTATGCGCCAGTACACGTACCTTTGTAAGTTGGCAATTGTCTTCCCAAAACCGAAATTTCATGCAACCTTGGAGGTTTGAGCCTCTCTGATAAGCTGCAATTGTTCACCTTTGGGAACAAAGAGCTTGTCTAGCTTGTAGAGTAAACCATTCTAGAAATTATAGTCATCCTTGTTGACAGCTTATTCTATATGAATTTGGCCTTGTAGCTACTGAAACACCTTCTTGAAGTCCTCATATTCTATGTATGCCTCTTTGTATGCATCATGGGTAAAAGGATCCATGTGCATAAAATTTCCCAAAGTTCTAATATTGGATGTGGGTGGTCATGAAAGCATGTGTTCCAACTTGTTTGCGATACCCGTCTTATACTTTATGACCAAATGAAATTGTTGTAAGAACCACATCCATTTGTAGTGCCTGGTTTGTTTTAACTTACTCTAGACCGATAAATATTGGATTGGTTGGTGATCTGTGTGGATGATTGTCTCATTTCCCATCAGATAGTGCTTCCACTTTTTGATAGCTTGTACCAAGGAATAGAGCTCCTTAACGTAGGTAGGGTATTTGATAACCACCCAATGAAATAATTCAAAATGATAGAAGAAGGACCTTCCTCCCTGCATCAAGACTGCTTCCATGGCATACACACTTGCATTTGTCTCCACTTCGAAGGGATTCTACAAGTTTGGTAGTGCAAGAACTAGTAGTTGATTGATATTTATTTTTATCTCATAAAAATCCTTCTGCTAATTATTTCCCCACTGAAAACTCTTACTTCTCATTGTTATTGTGTGGAGTGGTGCAACTACTACTAAAAACAAAGCTATGAACATCCACAAGTGTTGTTCTTCTCCAGCAAAGATCCTAACTTCTGTATAATTTGTAGGAACTGGCCATTTCATGATGGCCTCCATCTTGGCAATATCTATATTGAGCTCACCTCCATCGATCACATACCCTAGATACACCAAAGACTATTAAGAAAAATTGTATTTCTTGAGATTGTCCAGTATTTGGTGCTTCTTCAGGGTCTCCAACATCTTCTTAATATGTGATATGTGCTCCTCCTAGTTAGCACTATAAATCAATATATCATCCAAATAAACAATAAAAAATTAATCTAGATAAGGCTGTAAAACCTGATTCATTAGTCTCATAAATGTAGCTGGTGCATTTCATAAACCAAATGGAATAACCAACCACTCATACAAACCTTGCCTTGTATTGAAGGAAGTCTTCTAGGTATATTCTTCCTTGAATTGTACCTGGTGATATCCTTATTTCAAATCTAGCATACTGAAGTACTTGGCATGTTGCAGTTGGTCCAATAGATCATAGATCATGGGTAGAGGGTACTGATTCTTCAGTGTAATATTGTTCAATGCCTTGTAATTGATACACATTCTCTAAGTCCCATCCTTCTTGGGCACAATTATGATGGGTGACCCACATGGTGAGGTACTTGGTCAAATCACACCCTACTCCAAAAATTGTTGCAACTTCTTATTTACTTTGTTTTCTTCTAGAACGGACTGTCTATACAGCCCAATATTCGATAAGGGGGAGACTGGAAATAATTGGATTTCATGCTCCACTTCTCTCTTAGGTGGCATCCCTTTAGTCTCTTGGAACACTCCTATGTATGCCTATAGAAACTCCTCCAACTGATGTTTTTTCTTTTTAGTACACCCTTCCAAGATGTCTTTACTTTTAACGACTCTTCTCTATAATGATTTTCTATTAGGAAAAGTAAAACATATTACTTGCTAGAACTAATCAATTTCTTAGCTTGATTGGCACTTACCAGTGAAAGTTTTGATTTTCCTTTGTGTGCATTGATGATGAATTATTTCCCATCCTTGATGACATGGTATTGATTGGATATCTACATGAATATATCATCCCTCATATACATGTATGGGATTCCAAACACTACTCTGCATACATCCAATTCTACTTCATCTAAAACATCAACACTTGCATCAAATTAATCTTGCACTATTTTGTTACCTTGATCCTTGCATCCTTTTTTACCCAACCCAATGGATAGGAGCTAGGATGATCGTGAACCTCCAATCCAAGATTATTGACCAAATCAGTTGCTATGAGATTAACCTGAATCTTGTTGTGGAAGAACTTGGCCATATCCTTCTTTTCCTGGTGATAAAGGCTGCTCAAATTCACCTCCTTCTACACAAATGTGTTGACAATATTTCCATCCACAACAAAGCTACTTTCAACCTGAGCACTCGAATCTATGGCTAGAAGGTTATTTTTCTTTATGTCCTTCTTGTGATTCTTCAGGTTCAGTTGCGGATGTAGTTTCCAACACTTCCCCTCGGTGTGGCCATCAATGTTGCAATGATTGCAATGGTTGTTGGGATCTTTGCATTGATGTGTAGTGGTTGTTGTATTCTTATATTTTCCCCCTTTCCACTTCTTCTTACCCTCCTTGTAAGCTTATTGGTTCTATTTATGCTTCTAACCACTTGGTTGCCCCTTCTTTTGGCCTATGTTTTCCAGGTAATGTGCCTATACACATGCATCATCCATTTTCCTTGGCTTGAAGAGAATCACCTGATTTTGTAGATGACTGGGTAAATCCCTCGGATACTTGAGGGATACATATGGGTTCTTGGGAGAGATACCCAGCATGACGGCCATCTTTTTGAACTCAGAGGTGTACTCATGTACACTCTGCCCCTACCTCTGCCTGAAGTAGTGTCACTAGATCCATTGGTCCTCTACATACTCGATAGGGTATAATTGGGAATTGATGAGGGTTTTGAAGTCCTCCCACCTATTTACTAGTAAATCACCCTCCATCCTAAGTGTTTTTGTATGGCTCTCCCACCAGGTTAAAGAATGTCCCTCTAACTTCAATGTAGCAAATGAAATATTTTTTCTCTTCACCTATATGGTGAATGCTAAAATAAAATTCTAGTTGCTACAACCAATGATTAAGTTTCAATGCATCAATCTCACCTTGGTATGGATTTATGTCCACTTTCACTTCCATCTTGAATAGGGACCATGAAGGGTTAACAACACTCGAACTCATCTACTCTTTATTGAATTATTTTTATAAATCCTTTCTTGAGTCTTCCTGATCTCCTAATTTCCCCTCCAATCTGATATTTGAGTTAGAGCCTCTATCATCTCTGAATAGTCTGAACTTTCTTGCTAGAGCTGCCATGAGGAGGTCCATATTGTGACTGATGTCGGCAACTTGCGCTTCCAACCTCTCAAATCATTTTTTTGTTGGATCTCGAGGGTTGTTATGAAGAGACTTGTTCGCCATGGCTAGGGTTTTACGACTTCTCTTTAAGTCGATTTCTGGATCCTGCAACTTCCCACAAATATGCAAAAGAAAAATATGTTCTGATACCAATATGCCCTCTTTTCTCTGGTATGGAAATAATGCAAGTAAAAAGGAGAAGGAACTCTCTATGGAGTAACCTAAGACATGTACCTTGTTAAGATACTATAGAAGTGAGAGAGTGTGTTGAGGAAGTGAGTTCTCCTGGAGGGAGTCCCATAGTTGCTACAAAGCTCTGATAATTCTGGTCCGGGTTGTTGTTGAATCCCAAGGTAAGGGAGGTGGAGTAGAAGATGGACTATGTGACAGTGAAGGTGTATACTCCTGGGGTGGGATAGGCATGTGGGGAATGAAATTCTATGAACAGTGGGCGTAAATGGCTCCTGGGAGAGAATCCTTCCTCTTAAACTGTGTGAGTTTCCTATTGACCTTACCTAGCCTAGGAATCCCTTGCCTGGTGGAGTTTAGTCCCAGCTCGAGGGTGACTCACTGTTGAGAGTGATGAGCAGTGTGGTCTAAGGCTAGGAGGTTTGTGGAAGGTCTGCACATAGTTGGTGGTGTTTTCTCCAGTTAAAAGATAAGTATCATTTACGTGCTTAATTATGTATGTTATGCATGTCTGAGATTCTTGAAATGTTATCATGTGTTTTGTTGCATGTAGGACTTACTGTCAATTCCATTTGAGTCTGTATGGTAGCAGTAATTTTGTGTTATTTGTTTTAAATTCATTAGAAATTCATGTTATATGTATATGTATATGTGTGTGTGTGTGTGTGTGTGTTCCTCACTGGCATTGTCCGAGCTATTGGTGGTTAGGGACATTACAAATTGGTATCAGAGCTAAGTGAAGTGCCTGAGTAGTGGTGTTGCCTGGCCTGTTGGTGGATGGGGACGTTACAAATTGGTATCATATATAAGTGAAGTGTCTGAATAGTGGCATTGTCCGTCCTGTTGGTGGATGGAGATGTTACACCCCTTATCCTTCTAGTGGCCCAATATTTAACATCGCCCGATAGACATATAGTGGTAGTTTTTTTACTTACTCAACCCCCAATTGTGATAAGGTTTTGAAGTTTCTATATTCTTCTTGAAATTGCATACATAGATAGCCCCATATGCATGAGTAACTAGGACTAACGTGGCATCCTCTCATATCATGGTGATCAACATAGTAGGTCAACTTGTGGGATGAATAACGTTTGCATACGAACTTTGATTGACATGATTTTTTCATCATTGGAAAGGCCTCGATGTGTAGAATACAATCACGGGGTCCAAGCATTGCTAGGAAATTTTTGACCCCAAAAAATGTCATTTTATGCCTCAAAATGGCCTCGAAAAATTATGTACCCCAATTTTCCAAACTAAGACCTAGCACTAAAATGGCCCTGCAAGTTGATTCCTCCAATTTTTTCCAATCTGAAAGCATCGAGATAGATGAAAAATAATTTAATAATCTAATTCATATCAATTGATGTAAATCGGTCTTGTTTAATATTGATGTAAAAGTGCTTGTGCTATGTTCTTCGATGTTTTTTTTATATTCATTAAAAAGAAAAATTAGTTAATGAACATATATTCCTCTCAATTTATTATAGAACTTAACAAGGTCCTACTAAATTACACATTACACTTACACATATCTTGTGTCAAAACCATGTTAATATATTATCTTTATTTTTTCAAATATAATGTTTTATAACAATTAAGAAACATCATAAATTTGACATAACCCATGATGAATGTTGCAACGTGACATAACCATTAAGGAACATAGAAATTCCACATAAGTCAACTAAGATGAATATCACAATGCATCATACTTTTCAAGAGCATTACAATGAAACATAACTCTTGAGGAATATCATAAAGCAATATAACCCTTGATAAATGTCACAATGCAACATAACCATTAAGGAATGTACAATTTAATATTAGTAAAAATAGGTGAACATCAAAATGCAACATAACCATTGGGAACATCATAATTGAACATAACCTTGCTGGCACATCTCAATGCAACAAAACCCTTAATGGACATTGCAATGCAATGCAACCATTGAGGAACATATCAACTCAACATAAGTCAACCAACATGAACATCGCAATGTAACATAACCATATTTAAACATAGTCAACCTTGCTCAACAATAGTGATATGAGCACCCATGGTTAACCACAGTCAATCATGGGCAACCATGGTTAACCCAAGTTTCCCATGGTTATGTTGATATACGCCTTTTGACATATTCCAACCCTTCATGAATATTGCAATCCAACAAAACATAACATTTTCTTATAATCTAACCAAGATGAATATCACAATGAATCATGAACATTCAAGAACGTCTCATTGAAACATAACCCTTAAGTAATGTCACAATGTGACATAACCCTTAATGAATGTCACAATGTGACATAACCATAGATGAATGTAGCAATTCAACATAACACAATGAAGATGAACATCATAGTGTGACAGAACCATTGGGGAGCATCACAACCCAACATAACCCTTTATGAACATCACAATGTGACATAAACCATGACAAACATCACAATGTGATGAAAGTCAACCATAATTCCTTGAAAAATGTCACAATCCAACCTAACCGTTGACAAACATTACAATCTAACATAACCCTTGATGACAAATCCAACATAACCCTTGACAAACGTCGCAATGTGATGCAATCCAACACAACCCTTCACGAACATCGCAATGTAATGAACAAAACCCAACATTGCAATGTGGCATTCATAACCCAACATCACAATGTGACAAACATAATCTGACATCACAATGTGTCAAACATAAGCCAACGTTGTAATCCAACATAACCCTTAATGAACATTGCAATGTGACCAAATTCAATCATATTCAACCATGTCCATAATGAACCATGGCCAACTAATGACAACCATGGTTAACATAGGTCAACCATGATAACATTGCTATATGAAATAACCATTGAGGAACCTCACAATCTAACCTAACCCTTGAGGAACATCACATTGCAACATAGTCATTGAGGAACATAACAATTCAACATAACTCAACTAGGATAAATGTCACAATGCTACATAACCATCTAGTAACATCACAATCTAACATATCTTTTCATTAACATTGCAATGCGACAGAACCCCTAAAAAGTGTTGAGATTCAACGTAAGTCCACCAAGATGAACGTTGCAATATGACAACCATTAAGGAACATCACAAACATGACATAACCTTTGATGAATGTCATAATGCGACATAACCATTGATGAACATAACAATTCAATATAACTCAACCAAGATGAATATCATGATGCATCATGACCATTCAAGAAAATTGTTGGGCCCAAGATATGATCACTTTTATGACGGTTATTATACACTTTTGCCGCATGTACATATGTGTTTTTCATATTTTAAAGGAGATTTTTGAAGAATTTTATGTTAAAACGGTATGATCTCCACCAGGTACGTGTGATTCATGTTTGATGTCATTATTGGGTATAATTCATCACGTTTTATGATTACCAAGAGATAATTCACATTTTTGTGGTGTTACAAGGAAAAAACGCACCACGTTTCTACTTTCAGTAATCCTTCCATCACTCGTTCCAGTACCCGATCTGGCACTCTATCCAGCACTGCGTATTGCACAAAAACGGAGGGCGACTTGGCAGTTATGGTATTGGTGGCCAATGATGGGCGAATCGGGAACGTGGGTTTTGTTCATGCTTGCCCCCTCCAACTACTAAGCTCCCGACAACTCAGTTTTGGTTGTTCAGCTGAGCGATTATTGGCTCTCTCTGTTTTATCAGTTAGGGCATCATTTAATGCAAATTGCTGAATTTAGAGGTGGTTCAACCCTCTTGTGGTCGACCACTTAGTATGTAAACATTATAAATACCACCAAGGTGGTCAAATAGTTGTTAAGTAGTAGAAACATCAGTGTGATAGGTAGAAATACGTTTTTACTCTGTTTTTCCATTTTACATTGCCAGATTATACAAGAACTGCATTTTTGAGTTTTTATGGTGAATTCATCTTGTTGAGCACGTGGTGTGATTTTAGAAAGTGACCACAACTTGCTGGGGGGGCACGAGCAGTCTGGTAATTGTCTTTCTATTTGTTTATGCATTTCATAGTTTAGTTGTTCTCTTTATTTTCGTGTACATGCATTTTTATTATGTTAATTAGTTTTTTGTTATAATTTAATTGCTTTGACTCTCTTTTCCAGGTTAGTATGATGAATTGTGTTAGCATGCATTAATATTGTAGTTAGGAATAGATCTGCAGATCCCTAGACTAACTCCATGTGTAGTTAGATATTAGATTACGTCTTTATTTATGATTTTAGAGTCAAGTTTAAAACAAAGTTTTAATTAGAATAGAACATAGTTTCTATTTGAGCTTTCTTTGACAAGGATTTGATGGATGGATAGGATCAATTTCAATTTTTAATCATAGCTTGCTTATTTCATTTTTATGTAGAATTGGCTTAGCTAGTTGTTGATTAATGTAGTTGTTAGTTTACTTTTTAAATGTCATATTTTAATTTATGTTCTTAAGAATTTTCTTATTGCAGTTTGAACTGTTAGAGTAGATATAGCATAGCTTTCAATTTATGTAATTTTCTTTCTAGAATTAAATTGCAATTATATTTCTTAGTTAATGGTTGAATCTAATTTTTCTTATGTAGTATAGAAGTACAATGATGAACTCGTTATATTGTTGATGGTTAATAAATGAATATGCAGGGTAATTGACGATTTCTTTTGTCATGGCTAAATTCTCATTGGATTGTTTCATCCATACCTTTCACTTTGCTATTGAGATCAGCATTGAGCTTATACCACTTGAATTTTCCTTTGTTATCAAGTTCCATCGAGATATCATACGACATCGAAGACATTCACACAACCACCAGCATTATATTTGAATTGTCATAGGTTAAAAGATAGTTTTCTTGTTTTCATAGGTTAAAGAATAGTTTTCTTGCTTTCATAGATTAAAAGAGATCGTTTTCTTGCTTTCATAGCTCAGAAGATATAGTTTCTTGCTTTCATAGCTTAGGAAATATTTTTATTGTTGTTGTAGGATAGATAGTCTTTTTCTTTGATAGGTTAGAGAACAGTTTTCTTATCATATATTAAAGGTTAGTCGCTATTCTTTCTTGCTTTCAATTAAATAGATTTCCTTTCATGAATTAGAAATAGTTTTGAATTAAGAATTTAGTCCACTTGCCTCTTAGGCTAGATAGTTGTTCAGTGAAAAGTTTTAATTTGATTGCTTGCAGAAGTTAGTTGTCTATTTGCTTTAGTAGGTTAGTTAGTTACTTGTCTATTTGCTTTAGTAGGTTAGTTAGTTGTCTTTGCTTATTTGTCTATTGCTTTAGTAGGTTAGATAGTTGTCTTTTCTTACTTGTTTATTTGCTTTAGTAGGTTAGTTAGGTGTCTTTGCTTGCTTGTTTATTTATTTTCTTTCATAGGGTAGTTACTCATTGAATATAGGTTGGCAAGTTAAAGAAGTTTTCTTTTGTCATTTGTTTATTATGCTTAAATAATTGCTTTTGCTTATTGTTATAAACTAGTTTGCTTCAAGTAGGGTTTTTACTTGTTTTCTTAGAACTATCCATTGATCCTTGGCCCAAAAGTACTTAGGTTACCTAGTTTCAAGTTGCTTAGTAGGGTGTGCTCATTAGATATTTCTGCTTGAGTAGATTAGCCTTAGATAGCTACCTTCATTAGTTAGACTATACTCCTACCAGCCCTTCTACCTTTGGCATATATTTTGCTACAACTCTAAATTTACTTACCCTGGGTTGACAATTTAATTGAGGATTTTTACTGTGTTTTTAGTGCATATATAACACCCATCATTTTTGGCATTGTTGCCAAGGAGTTGTCTCAAGGTAGGAAATAGGTAGGAATTAGATCATTTCTAAACCTTAGCATTAGTTTGGTGGCGGGGGAACTTTAAGACGAGAGGTAAGAACTTGCGTGATCTGGATTTATGTAAGAACACAATGAAATACAGAAATACGCATAAACGCAGAGATGCAGCGGAAGTAAAACTTCATTTCATTAACAAAAAATGACTGAAATATGCTTACAAACAGAATGGAAATAAAATAGCTTGGGCGCTGGTAGCTTATCTCTGAGAAGAGATGTGGCGGCTACTGGCCTCTGAAATTTATGTTACAATGAGGCTCGAAGGCCTATATATTATTGAGAAACAATGGAAAACCCTAAACATCCAAAAACCTAACCCTAGGAGATGAAACGCCAGAATCTTGGCCCCGTTGGGGTAAATTGGTACATCAATTTCCTAGGGTCATAAATTTGGCATACTATCTTTGTTTGATGCGCATGATACATCATTAGAAAGATCTATCTTAGGACTATACTACTGACTGCGAATATCGAGTCTAAAATGGACTCACATTCTCCATATCATTCATGCCCAAAAAACGTCGTTTAGGGCCTCAAAACGGCTCGGGAAGTTCAGGACCCGAAAAACTACTAAAAATAGTAAATTGTGCTACAATTAAGGAAACTGAAGAACTAAAAGAAACAATGGTGTGGGTCCAAGTGGAATAGGCGGGTGGCCACCAATATCCACCTGGATCATTCCTCTCCCTTTAGGAAGCAATGTTCCCCATTGCATTGAGTTCCTCCATGAGATGAGGAAACTTCTGTTGAACTTGGTCCCTGGTGAGCCACTTGTCCTGGTGAAGGAGTTGGTCTGCTTTGACAACTCGATATAGCTGGATCCTTTGTTGGAGGGTGTTCTTGATCTGTGTGTCCATAATTCGATTATTTGTGGCTTGTTCCATGCAATCTGAGTTTAACTCTGTTGGTGTGAGTTGTTCTACCATGTCGGACGTGTCTAGTAGAGGTGGAAAGTAGGGTCAAAGGCGGTCCACATTGAACATGGGTGCAGACCAAGGAATGGTGGAATACTAAGATCAAACGCATTGTCCCCTACATCCTTGGTGATGGTGTATGGCCCATATCAGAGAGAGCGAATCTTGCAGTAGGGTCCAGCGAGGCACTCCTTTTGCAAATGTAGCCACACTTTGTCACCCACCTGGAAGTTGTGTGGCACCCGATGTTGATCATGTCGCTGCTTGTACTTAGCATTGGCTATGTCCAAGATGTCATGAACATGTTGGTGGATGTGTTGAATGCGCTCAATGAAGTTGTTTGCCTTGTCAGCCTCAGACTGGACATGGGTTGAATCTACTTAAGTAGCCAAAAATGGCATGGCTATGTCAATGGGGCATAGTGGTTGGAATCCCAAGCCCACTTGAAAGGGGTCGTGGCTGGTTGAGATATGGAGAGCCCGGTTGTAGTTGTGTTGTACATAGGGGAGGCTCTCATCCCATGTGTGTGGATTCTTTGAGTTGTACATGCACAGAATGTGTACAATCATCTGGTTGACGACCTCTGTCTGGCCATCAGTTTGCGGATGGAAAGTTGTGGACTTGGTGAGCTTGGTGTCCAGCATCGACCAAAGGCTGGACCAAATTGTACTAAGGAACCTGTTGTCCCGATCTGAGATGATAGACTGTGGGATCCCAAAGTGTACCCACACTTGTTCAAATAAGAGTTTAGCAGTGGCTTCTGCTATGATATTCTTCTTCCAGGCCATCATAATGGACATCTTCGAACATCTGTCAACGACCACAAAAACACAGTCATTGCCATGCTTAGTAGAAGGAAGGCCTGACATATAATCCATGGAGATGGATTCCCAAGGTCGACTAGGGGTAGGCAACGGAGTATAGAGGCCTTGCTTCTTGATGGTTGGTTTGGCAATGGAACAAGCAGTGCAGGACTTGATGTACTTCCCAACATCTTGTTGAAGGTTTGGCCAATAGAAATACTTTTTCAGTACTGCCACGGTTTTCTCGACCCCAAAATTCCCAACGACCCAACTGTAGTGCACCTCCCAAATTATATTAGCATGCTCTCTTGAAGGAACACAAAGATGTCCCAAGTGACATAGCAGGGCATCCTGGAGGTGAAAATTATGAACTTTCTTAGCCTCCAAGAGAGTATTGTATGTGTGGTCGAATTCTGGATCACTTTTGTAGAGAAGCGGCCAATCGGAAGTCTCGTACCCACAAGAGTTGAGAACCATGGTTAGCGCCATGATAGGGGGTCAGTTGAGGCAGTCTGCAACATTATTGGTGCTTCCTTTCTTGTACTTAATGTTTAAATGAAACTGTTGTAGGTATGTGGACCACTTCTGATGGAAATCGTTCTGCAACTTCCCTTGTGTCTGTATGAAATGCAAGGGTCAGTGGTCTATGTGGATGATTGTTTCCTTTCCCAAAATGTAATGCTTCCATTGTCGGCAAGCCTGCACAATGGAACACATCTCTTTGTCATAAGTGGGATACTTTTGAACTGTGTCAGAAAGTGTCTCACTATGATATGCCACTGGATGCCCCTGTTGAGTAAGGATTTCCCCAATAGCATAGTCGGAGGCATTTGTCTCGATCTCAAATGGTTGTTGCAAGTCTGGTAATGTGAGCACTGGTGCAGAGCAGAGGTGATGCTTCAAATCGTCAAATGACTTCTGTTGAGATTCAAACCAAAAGAATTTTTCTTTCTCTCCTCCCTTGGTGACTTGACTCAAGGGCCAAGCGATATGAGAGAATCCCAACACAAACCTGTGGTAGAAATTGGCAAGACCCAAAAAATTGTGGAGCTCTATTAGGGTGGTTGGGGCTGGCCAATCCCGGATGACTTGGATCTTCGTTGGATCCACATGCACCCCCCGCTCATCAATGATGTATCCCAGATATTGAACCTGGGTCATGCCAAAAGTGCACTTCTTCAAATTGGCACACAACTTGTGTTGTCGTAGTGTTTGGAGGACCTGTCGAATGTGGTGGAGGTGCTCTTCCCAAGTCTGGATGAAGATCAGAATGTCATCCAATTACACCACTACAAATGAGTTGGTGAATGGTCACAAGATGTCATCCATTAGTCTAATGAAGGTTGCAGGGGCATTCGTCAACCCAAAAGGCATGACCAGCCATTCAAAAAGGCCCTCCTTGGATTTGAAGGCAATCTTCCACACATCAGAGGGTTCGATTGGTACCCGGTGATACCCACACTTCAATTCGATCTTGATGAAATATTTTTCCCCCTTGAGTTGGTCCATAAGGTCATCAATATGTGGGATCGAGTACCTATTTCGAACAGTGATCTTATTCAGTGCCCGATAGTCAATGCAAAGTCTCCAAGTCCCATCCTTTTTCTACACCAACACGATCGGGCTCCCACAGGGTGTTGAACTCTGCCAGATGTGACCTTTTTGCAACAACTCTTGAATATACCTCTTGATTTCATCATTCTCCATAACAGAGCACCAATAGATTGGTCCATTGGGTAACGGCACACCTGGGGTCAGATCGATGGGGTTCTTGACCTGACAATGTAGAGGCACCCCTGCGGGGGAGGTGAAGATGTCCCCATACTCCTCCACAACCTTATCCATCTATTGTTTTCATGCAGAGGGGCCCTTTTTGGAGGTCGTGGCCATGGTCTTCTTCTTTCCCTGAGGGCGGATCATCAGGGAAACAAATTTCCTGGTTTTGGCAATGAGCTTACTGCATTGTTTTGCAGTAACCAAAGAGATGGTTGTAGGCAGTGCTATTTCCAGTATCCTGTATAGCTTATTTCCCAAAGTAATAATAACAGCATGAGGCCTGGACTCATACACATCATGTCACTTCCACAAGTATGGTTGGCCTAATAATACATCAGAAACATCAAGAGGAGCAATGTCACATAATACCTCATCTGTGAAGGGCTTGATGTTGTAGGGAAGGCGGCATTGCTAGCTTACGCGGAGGTCTCGTCCTTGGTGTAGCCACCCGATGGTGTATGGTTGTGGGTGTGTTGTGGTCGAAAAGCCCAGGAATTTCACAACCTCTACTAAGATGAGGTTCCTCTGGCTCCCACTGTCTACAATGAACTGCAACAGGGAACCCTTTACCCACATCTGGGAATGGAATAGGCGCTATGCCTCCTCTGGATATTCTGGTTCCTTCTTCTAGATCTTCGTGGTGGAAATGGTGGCATTGGGCTCCGCATCGATAATCTGCTTCCCCCTATCATTCCCTTGTTGGTTTCTGATTTAGAGTTGGAGCCTGCATCTGATTCAGAAGCCTTCAACTCGGCTACCAGTGACTGCTTGGCCCGACACTCACTTGTGTTGTGAGTGGAGCTCTTATGGAACTCACACCACTTCCCCATGTTCTTTTTTGGCCTCGTGATGTTGCTCTTTGATTGCGGCTTTGGCAGGTTGTCCTGGGCCACCTCGCCTTGGCTTGATCCTTTGTTTGGCGGTTTGGGGGTACCTTTCCCTTACTTCTGATTCGCAGACCCAAAGTCTTGCTTCTTTTGTTTGAACTTTTGCTCAATCTTGGCAGCATACCGGTATGCCGCACCAAGAGAGGAGATGTCGAGGAACTCCATTTCCTCTTGAATATATCTATGAAGACAACTATGTTAATTTAACACCAAATGTTTCTCTGAATCTTTGATACCCAACTTTGTGCGTAGGGTATGGAACAAATTCGTCAGCTCATGCACATCTTGGTCCCTTTGCTGCCGCAGTGTAGTCCATTCTATGTATTTGTCCTCATAGCTCCCCACGGGATAATATTGTTCCTTGATGGCATCTTGGAAAGAATTCCAAGTGGGTGTGATCGAGAACAGAGAGGGTTTCCTACCAGTCCTTGACATGGGGGGCGGCTTTAAGGAGTGCAAAAATAATCCTTTCTCGGTCAGAAAAGTCATGAACTGAGAAATATCCTTCTAATAGATTCAACCATATATCAACGACATCTGCATCTATTTGGCCCTCAAATATGGGAATTTCAAAGTTTACTTGTACCTTAAAAGGAGTGGCGCATCCAGAGTGGTTGTTGGATGTAGATGCACTGCCAGTGGGTAGTCATTGAAGGATCTGGGCAAAGTTGTCCATCATCTCGTTCCTTTGTTTCTCGAGGGCCTCCTTGAGAAATAATTTGATATCATCTCCTTCTCCCTCATCTTTCTTTTCTTCCCACATGGGCGGCCATCGAGGTTTTTGAGGCTGATCTTGCAACGGTTCGACCAGATCGAGACCTAACTCCTTATACCCCAACCTCGTTGGGGACATGCAAAGAAGGATCGAGAAAGAGTAGACTTCTCTGATACCACTGATCCGGATTTATGCAGGAACACAATGAAATACAAAAATACGCATAAACATAGAGATGCATCGGAAGTAAAACTTCATTTCATTAACAACAAATGACTGAAATATGCTTACAGACAGAATGGAAATAAAATAGCTCGGGCGTTGGTAGCTTATCTCTGAGAAGAGATGTGGTGGCTACTGGCCTCTGAACTCTATTTTACAATGAGGCTCGAAGGCCTATATATTATTGAAAAACAATGGAAAACCCTAAACATCCAAAAACCTAACCCTAGAAGATGAAACGCCAGAATATGGGCCCCATTGGGGTAAATTGGTACATCAATTTCCCGGGGTCGTAACTTTTCCATACTATCTTCGTTTGACACACATGATACATCATTAGAAATATCTATCCGAGGAATATACTGCTAACAACAAATATTGAGTCCAAAATGGACTCAAATTCGTCGGAGCATTCATGCCCAAAAAATGTCGTTGAGGGCCTCAAAACGGCTCTGGAAGTTCAGGACCCAAAAAACTACTAAAAATAGTAAATTGTGCTACAATTAAGGAAACTGAAAAACTAAAAGAAGCAATGGTGTGGATCCAAGTGGAATAAGTGGGTGGCCACCAATATCCACCTAGATCACTGCACATCTGCTATAGCCGGTTCCCCCAAACCCAATGGTAGTTTTCCTTTTGTTTTTGTTTACTTTCATGAATAGACCTAGAGACCCAAAAGGTAGATACGTTAAATCTAAATCAAACCTTTCAACCAAGTTTCCTTCTGACGTTTTTGGGGGAAGGAACATTCCACTCATAAGCTCCGCAGACCAATACCGAAAAATAGGAGCTAGCTCAACCCAAAGAGCTAAAGCAGTATCTAAAATAGACTAAAACACGGAGCACTATAGAACAAGAAATTGAAGCATCAGTAATAGTGGGATAAGAGTCAAGACCACTCGAGCCTTCCGTAGAACCAAACAATACAACCTTTGTTTTCTTACCACCAATAGGAGATCCTAGATTTGTGGACATCATCTTTGTGTGAACCAAGTTTTATCAAATGACAAGATGAATTCGAAGGTGACCATTAGTTTGGAAGAAATTTACCATGTCCTAGCAATAGTTGGGATCTCTTCTTTTCAGAAAGAACACATCTTGACAATAGTCAAGAACTTATCTACCTCTCCGGAAATATTAGAATAATCAAGGTCCTGTGAGCTACAAAATGATTTTCCCTACCAAAATGTAAAGGAAGATAAAAAAATTATGGACTACATCCAGTGGAGAGAAATCATTAAGACCTAAGATTGAGGAGTTCTCAACATCCATCTCAGCAGATCCTTTATGTACTTCATAAATTAATCATCCAAAAGAAGAGGATATGCATAGCAGGATGAAGGAGATCATAGAAATTGTTGTTCATGAACATCGAGATTACATTGAAATTTGGTTTCAACAGGTCATCAGGCCACAATACTATTCTATTCTTCAACACCTTCTGATGCCCAAACAAGTAGATTGGTTGGTTCTTCATATCCAGGTAATCATTGCGCTAAATTTTTCATATATGGATATGAGTATGTTTCTTATCTTGCTCTGCACATGGTTACATTGGAAGAGTTCTTACACTTGAATAAAGATTTTCCCTTTCTTTTTAGGTAGGGTAGGATAGTAAATAAATGTTGCATGTTGTTATTTTATCTTGGATTCTAATGCAGCCTCATTTTACATTTTCTTTTAATAAAAGAACTATGAGATACATGTTCCTATGACTTGATCTCATTGATCTCCTTAGTTTATTATATTTTAGAGTGTGGTTTTTCCAAACAGTTTTAGAGATCTATGCAGGTCTTTATATCACCGAGGGTAGACAATTCCAAGGAAATATAAAAGAAGGATTTTCTTCAAAAACATTGTTACACTTGAACCTTGTTGTCTACTAACCATCAAATGAATAATGACTTGTTGTAGTTAGACATGTTTTTGCAAAGATTTTCATCTTCTTGTTCTTAAGGCATTTTAAAAAGAAATTGCTCTTGAAAATCTTCACCACTATATAAGGAAGTGATACTGTAACCATCAAGCTTAGAGGTCTATCGTACAGTTTTCCCAAGAAAACTGAGTAAGTAATTAAAGTATCTTTATTAAAGAGTAACAAGGAGGTTTGATTAGCGGTTAGTCATGGAAACATCACAATAACTACAAAATAAGAAAGTGAGTTGAGCCTATAGATACATTTCTGTTCTTTCTCAATGGTACCATCCACTACACACTAAATAGATTGATTATATCATATCTTTAGATAGGCCAAGTCTGCTTAAGTACCCCCTTACATTGGGACAATCAATAAGTAATATAATGGAAAGCCATCCTCTAACATAAATACCACCCCAATTGAGAAAAAAAAAATTGTTTTCAGAGTTTTCCCCCCATCTTCTTTCGTAAAGCAATCTTATACTAAAATCTTAAAAGATGGAGGGCCAATCTCTGAGGGTGTAAGAGGCTAACCCGTCAGGATACTGAACAGGTCTGTTGGCAATGGATACCAGCCTATGGTATGACTAGGTAAACCTGTCAGAGTACTGAACAGGATTGCTGGTAGCGGGGCATTCTACCTAGCGAGGATGGTAATCTGACAAACATAAATAATAAATTTAAACTTGTCCTGATGTACGACATTACTTGCAGACAAAGTTGACATGAAGTATGTATGGTTAATATAAGGTTAATGAACTCCATAAAATTTCCATTAGGAACTAACTCTAAGACTATCTTGAAACTCTCTTGCCTACCTCTTCTTATCTATATATAGGATCTCTTATCCTATAGATGGGGCCATCCTTTAACCGTCTTGTCAAACCAATCTGTGAAATTTATCTCTAAACTTAACAAGTTGTAAATCTTCGACTATTGGGAGAACTGACTGGCTTCTTATATTTTTTATTGTGAGGTGTTACAATACTTAGTTGTGGGGTGGGGGTTCATGAGTTGACAAATAATAACATTGCCTAGAAGAAGTAAATCTTTGTAAAAATTGATGTGTATTGTTTTCATGATATAGGCTATTACATCAACCATCATTTTATTTTCGAAATTCTAATTCCATGTGTTTTATAAACTGTTGTACATCTCCTTAACAGAACACTTAACTGGCTTATTGTCATTACAGACTATTCATTACAGAGTTATGATTACATGCCTTATAAAATGCGATATAGAGGAATGGATTGTGTGAGCATGATGGAAAAACAAACAATAATGTAACACTCTTATCTTGCCTCTGCTCCTATTCACTGTATTCATGGTCTCTGAGAAATAAATTGCCTCAACCACAAAGCTCCCAAGAGTTGGAGACCGTTGGTTTAAACACCACCAGTTGCTAAGAGCAAGCTATAACAGGGTTTTCAAACCCAAATTTCAAAACATCTCTGGAGCTAAGGGATACTCCAAAGAGTGGATAAAAGAGGAGCTAATCTAACC
The DNA here is from genome assembly GCA_000966675.3 of Picea glauca. NCBI lineage: Eukaryota > Viridiplantae > Streptophyta > Pinopsida > Pinales > Pinaceae > Picea > Picea glauca. Next base: position 1,275,808 of record JZKD02S1903957.1, read on the forward strand.
CCCTCTCAAAATAATAAATACCTATTGCTAATTCATGGCACAAGGACGTGCCATATTTTCGGTTTGGGGGGAGTTTCCTGAGCTAAAAAAAAAAAAAAAAACCTAAGTATTGCCCATTTGTATAGCAAAACCCATGAGAAGAGGATGTATGATTTCTGTCAGAATTCTATCATACTATCTTTTTACAATGTCTTGGGATATTATATCAGCAGTTGTTTGTATTGGTATGCTAAATTTTATATTGTTGACATCATTGTGTGTTATGAGCTTATTGTGCATTTTTATGTTTATGCTATAGAAGATTTTGTATCCTTAACTGGTTCTTTGTGACAATTATAGATCAATAACACATTGTTAAACTCACAACAGATATGTGTTACACACCTATGAACAGAGGAACAAGGTTAAGTGTCTTTTTATTAGGCTAGGTATTTAGCTCATTATGGTTTTGATTTGTAGTTTTCTAGATGAGAATATAGGTCTAGGGAGCTAGGCTAGGGTTTCCAAAAGATGAGTTGCAAAAATAGAATGGGGCAAGGTAGGTATACTCAGTAGCATTTAGGATTTGACATTGTGTATAGGGTATATGTGGTGAGTTCAACATGGGAATAAGATTATGAATCCATTAATAAGAATAAGTTGTAACATAACATGACAGTTTCATCCAAAATAGTGCAAATAACTTTGAAACAATCATAGGAAAGCATGGAGGTGGCAACAAATTGTAGCAGAAGAGAAACAAGTTTTGAAGGCCTTCCTTGATGAGTTATTTAATGAAAAAGTTATGAATGGAAATATGAATATGTCCTATACACTTTGGAGTCACTAATCCAAGAAAAAATATACATATAACCCCTTCACAATTGATTTGAAAACAAACTGTCCAAAAGCACAGCAACTATGACAGAAGCACAACAAAAAAATAGGGGTCAAATATGGGGATATAACTTTTTAACCGTAACCCATTTTACAAAAATATGAGAGGTTTTTTTAGATGAGGTTTTTATTAAGATAAACCTCTTTCATTTTTTTGAAATTAATTCTCATGTTCTTGGAATATGTGCCACAACATAATGACTAAAACAGGAAATTAAATTGGAGAATTTGATTTTTTGAGATGGGCCTCTAAGAAAGTTGAATATCTCCCAGTATATGCTACCTGTGTAAATACTGAAGGAGGTTATTATTATTTGGTATGTCCGTAGAAAAAACCTCCTTTGGTTTTCCAAAATTCATCTTTATTTGGACAAAAACCTGTTTTGAAAATAATGACTAAAACAAGAAATTAAATTGGAAAAATTTATTTTCTGAAATAGGTCTCCAAGGAAGTTGAATATCTCCCAATATATGATACATGTGTAAAAACTGAAAGAGTTTATTGTGACTTGGTATTTCATTAGAAATAATCTCCTTTGATTTTCAAATATTCATCTTTATGTGGTAAAAAACATTTTTTTAAATGATGATCAAAAACAAAGTCAAAAGCACAGCGTGGTCTTGTAGAACACTTTTTGTGACTTTTCCTAGTCCATTTTCTGATGTAGTAGTTCCTAGGCATGTGTCTCTAAAGCTTGATGTCCATGTTGGCCTTTTTCAAGAGCATCTCCAAGATTTCATTGACTCTTCCAAGACAATACTCTTTGTCCTTTTCAAATCTTGCCGCAATGGTGCCTTCAATGTCCTATTGACATAATGAAGGTAGATACTTTGTTTTTAAGCTTTCCATTTTCGATTGTTAGCCCACTTTCAGTTCAATAAACAATTGAATTTTCCCTTCTAATTTTTAAAGAGATTGGATAAGATGTCCTCTCAAGTGAGGAAGAATGTAACCAACCCCCACAACAGCCTCTTTCACCATGGCCTTATCAAACTCCTTGTTTTAGCCGAATTGAAAAAAGCAGGGGTAAACTTGGGATGCATTCATTTATCAATTTGTAAACCCTCACCTGACAATCAAGACTAGCAAAAAGACATTAGATCTAAGGACTATTTATCCATCCAAACCCCACTCTCCAAGGACTCCAAACCCTCCTGCACAAGACATTTCTTTACCGGAACAAAAATCCAAGAAGCTTGTTGAAATCCAACCACAGCCTCAGAGCACAACTAAAGCAACACAAGAGGCATAAGGAAAAGTCTTCACAGCAAGAAGGAGAAGCTTCCAAAGTTGATCCTCCTCAGAAAGCTTAGTCATGAGTAATTTCATTTTTTTTGCAGTGGGACTTGCAAAATCTTAAGTGTGGGGTAATTTTGGGCCCAAGATATGATCACTTTTATGACGGTTATTATACACTTGTGTCGCATGTACATATGTGTTTTTCATATTTTGAAGGAGCTTTTTCAAGAATTTTATGTTAAAACGGTATGATCTCCACCAGGTACATGTGATTCATGTTTAATGTCATTATTGGGTATAATTCATCACATTTTATGATTACCAAGAGATAATTCACATTTTTCTGGTGTTACAGGGAAAAAGCGCACCACGTTTCTACTTCCGGCACTCAGTACAACACTCCTTCCAACACTCATTCGGGTACCCGATCCGACACTCTATCCAGCATTGCGTATTGCACAAAAAAGGAGGGAAACTTGGCGGTCATGGTATTGGTGGCCAGTGATGGGCGAATCGGGAACGTGGGTTTTGTTCATGCTTTCCCCCTCTAGCTATTGAGCTCCTGACAACTCAGTTTTGGTTGTTCAACTGAGTGGTTATTGACTCGCTCTATTTTATTAGTTAGGGCATCATTTAATGCAAATTGTCGAATTTAGAAGTGGTTCGACCCTCCTGTGGTCGACCACTTGGTATGTAAACATTATAAATACCACTGAGGTGGTCAGATAGTTGTTAAGTAGTAGAAACATCAGTGTGATAGGTAGAAATACGTTTTTACTCTGTTTTGCCATTTTACATTGCCAAATTATACAAGAACTGGGTTTTTGAGTTTTTATGGTGAATTCATCTTGTTGAGTGTGTGGTGTGCTTTTAGAAAGTGACCACGACTTGCTGGGGGGCCCACCAGCAGTCTAGTAACTGTCTTTGTGTTTGTTTATGCATTTCATAGTTTAGTTGTTCTCTTTATTTTCCTGTACATGCATTTTTATTATGTTAATTAGTTTTTTGTTATAATTTAATTGCTTGGACTCTCTTTTGCAGGTTAGTATGATGAATTGTGTTAGCATGCATTAATATTGTAGTTAGGAACAGATCTACAGATCCCTAGACTAACCCCATGTGTAGTTAGATATTAGATTACGTATTTATTTATGATTTTAGAATCAAGTTTAAAACAGAGTTTTAATTAGAATAGAACAAAGTTTTTATTTGAGCTTTCTTCGACAAGGATTTGATGGATGAATAGGATCAATTTCAGTTTTTAATCATAGCTTGCTTATTTCATTTTTATGTAGAATTGGCTTAGCTAGTTGTTGATTAATGTAGTTGTTAGTTTACTTTGTAAATGTCATATTTTAATTTATGTTCTTAAGCATTTTCTTATTGCAGTTTGAATTGTTAGAGTAGATATAGCATAGTTTTCAATTTATCTAATTTTCTTTCTAGAATTAAATTGCAATTATATTTCTTAGTTAATGGTTGAATCTAGTTTTGCTTACATAGTATAGAAGTACAATGATGATCTCGTTATATTGTTGATGGTTAATAAATGAATATGCAGGGTAATTGACAATTGATTTTGTCATGGCTAAATTCTCATTGGATTGTTTAGTCCATACCTTTCACTTTGCTATTGAGATCAGTATTGAGCTTATACCACTTGAATTGTCCTTTTTTGTCAAGTGTCATCGAGATATCATCTGACACCGAAGACATTCACACAACCACCAGCATTATATTTGAATTTTCATAGGTTAAAAGATAGTTTTCCTGTTTTCATAGGTTAAAGAATAGTTTTCTTGCTTTCATAGATTAAAAGAGATAGTTTTCCTACTTTCATAGCTCAGAAGATATAGTTTCTTGCTTTCATAGCTTAGGAAATAGTTTTATTGTTGATGTAGGATAGATAGTCTTTTGCTTTGATAGGTTAGAGAACAGTTTTCTTATCATAGATTAAAGGTTAGTTGCTAGTCTTTCTTGCTTTCAATTAAATAGATTTCCTTTCATGAATTAGAAATAGTTTTGAATTAAGAATTTAGTCCACTTGCGTCTTAGGCTAGATAGTTGTTCAATGAGAAGTTTTAATTTGATAGCTTGCAGTAGTTAGTTGTCTATTTTCTTTAGTAGGTTAGTTAGTTACTTGTCTATTTTCTTTAGTAGGTTAGTTAGTTGTCTTTGGTTATTTGTCTATTGCTTTAGTAGGTTAGATAGTTGTCTTTGCTTACTTGTTTACTTTCTTTAGTAGGTTAGTTAGGTGTCTTTGCTTGCTTGTTTATTTATATGCTTTCATAGAGTAGTTACTCATTGAATATAGGTTGGCAAGTTAAAWAAGTTTGCTTTTGTCATTTGTTTATTATGCTTAAATAGTTGCTTTTGCTTATTGTTATGAACTAGTTTGCTTCAAGTAGGGTTTTTACTTGTTTTCTTAGAACTATCCATCGATTCTTGGCCCAAAAKTACTTAGGTTACCTAGTTTCAAGTTGCTTAGTAGGGYTTTCTCATTAGATATTTTTTCTTGRGTAKATTAGCCTTAGATAGCTACCTTCATTAGTTAGACTATACTCCTACYAGCCCTTCTACCTTTGGCATATATTTTGCTACAAYTCTAAGTTTACTTACCCYGGGTTGACAATTTAATTGAGGGTTTTTACTGTGTTTTTAGTGCATATATAACACCCATCAAACATCACATTGAAACATAACTCTTTAGGAATGTGGCATGGTGACATAACGCTTAATGAGTGTCACAGTGTAACGTAACCATTGAGGAACAAAATAATTTTACATAGCACAATGAAGGTGAATGTCATAATTAGACATAATCATTGGGGAACATCACAATCCAACATAAACCCTTATGAATTTCATAATGTGGCCTAACCCTTGATATATGTCATATTTTGACACAACTATTGAGGAACGTATAAATTCAACATAATTCAACCATGATGAACATCGCAATGTTACAATACCATAGTAAACCATGGTTAAACATAATCAACATGGTCAACCATGGCTAACCATGTCAACCATGATGAACATCGCATGTGACATTACCATAGTATACCATGGTTAAACATAATCAACATGGTCAACCACAATAAACCATATCTAACCATGTCTAGCCATGGTTAATCAAAGTGAATCATAGTCAACCATGTTCAACCATAGTCAAACGTGATCAACCATTGTAAATAAAAGTCAACCATAATGAACCCATAATAAACCATAGTAAACCAAACATAAACCATAAGGTGACCATGATTTGACCATAGTAAACCAAATTCAATCGTAGTAAATCAAACATAAAACAAATTCAAACATATGTTGACCATAGTCATCCATAGTAAACCAATGTCAACAATGTTCAACCAAAGTTAACCATGGTCAATTGTGGTCCACCATATTCAATTATAGACAACCATGGTCCACTAAAGAAATCCATAGTAAAACATGGTCAACCATTTCATCCATAGTCAACCATAGCCAACATAGTTATCCATATTCAACCATAGTCAACATGCTCACCCATGGTTGACTCAACCATAGTTAAAATTGGTTAACCAAATTCAACCATGGTCAATAATAGTTTAACATAGTCAACCATGGCTAACTAAATTCAATCATGGTCAACCATAGTCAAACATTGTCCACCAACTTCAACCATGTCCAATAATAGTTTAACATAGTTAACCATGGTCCACCATATTCAACCATAGAAAAGCATGGTCAACTAAAGACAACCATGGTCAACAAAAGATAACCATAGTAAAACATGGTCAACCATATCATCTAGAGTCAACCACAATCAACATGGTTATCCACAGTCAACATGGTCAAGCATAGTCAAATGTGATCAACCAAATTCAACCATGGACAATAATGTGATCAACCAAATTTAACTATGGAAAAAATTTCAGAAAATTGTAAGGGTTTTGAAGGTCATAATCTTGAAGGGAATTTTTGAGGCCCTAAACAGTTTTTTTAGGAGTTCAAATTTTTTAGATAGTAAGTGTCAAGGCACCACATAGAGTCTATAAAATTTAAATAAAATAGCTCAATGAGAGTTTTCCAATGAGCTATCCCGAGAGCAAAACAGAGCTCGTATGAGAAAGTAATAGTGGAAATAGTGAAAAGTAAAATTTCAGCACCAGTTGACTTCCAAAGGGAGTAACTCCCTACTCAGAAATCAATTTGGGGCACATGAGTAGCCTATGGAAATATCATGAACTATAAAATACATCTTTGGAGCCAGATTGGTAATTTGCGTACCTAAAAGTGTACAGGGTGAGAGAGAAGATTCATATAACATTTAGTGCTAAAAGGGGGAAACAATCAAAAATTCAGTAGGTTGTAATTGGCATCTTGGAGCTCGAATGAAGGTGAAATTTGGAGAAATTGCTAAAATTGTGGGCATGAAGAAACCCGATTGGGCTTCTATCAAAATTCTAAAAGATTGGGTGTTTGGAATTAAGTACACCATATGCAAGGTGCACAAAAGAGAGAATTATCAATGTTCATATGACTATAACTTTCTACTCATAACTCAAAATGGAACAAAGAAATAGTCATTGGAAAGGTATTGGATAGAATAATCTATATATGCACCCAAAAGTGTGAATTGAGTAGCTGAATTCATAGGAAATCAGAAAGAAGATGATTGCTGGATTTAAAGAGCAGAAAGCATGTTTAATATCGAGAATTGTAAAATTATTCCTAGCCAACGGAATTTGTTCTTGTACAGTCACATAAGTATTGGTGAACATATAATAGAGAATATGCAAGGGAATTCTGCAGAGATAAATAATAAGGCAGGCACATTTCTTCAAAATGTGCAATGGTTACTTTATGAAATTGCAGGAATAAGACATTTGGGTTCAGTAAGCAGTTTGGAAGACTTCTAATGAAAATTTTATTTGGAAAAAGAACTACATAAGAAAAATTTGCATATCAAGTGGGGATGTTGAGTAAGAGGCATCCCATGTACACTTCTCAATAATGTATGTGTAGTGGGTACACATGGAGCTGAAAATCATGAAATTTGGAAGGATGGTTTATATAGCATGTGAAAGAATTTGGACTTGGTATTAAGGATGAGCATAGACACTCAAAGAAAGAGTATTATGTCAAGGCTTCATCACAATGGGAGAAAAGTATAGAAATGAAAAATGTTCATATACGATCCAAGTTTAACCAGGTAAATTGAGAATTCAGGAATCTAGTCTTGTGATAAATAGATACATAGTGTATACATGGAGATAAGGTGCATCATCCCCAGGTACCCATTATACAATTTGGAAGTACTACCTCCATTATTGTTATCGGAGTGGTGTATTGGAAGCATGGTACAAGTATCAGAACTTTAAGAATGAATTAATGAAGGTGCATGTATGCTAAGAAGTGCCAACATATGCATAATACAATGCATTATGTGCAGAGTTATTATAAAAGGATGTAATTAGACTTCAATGAGGGGTATTTTATAAATTGAAATAGATTTTATTTTATTTTGTTAGTTTGTCCGTGACATGTGGGACTAACCTGTGGCTAATAAACCGTGACTCAGGGGAATTTAAGCTGTCAAAATCACCCGGGGATCGCACCTGGCCTTAGCCACACCAACCCTTAACATGGTTGGATTTTTTGTCCCATAGGTTTTGAACCGGTGACTTTAACATCACGGAGTGCCTTAACAACACACTCTATCACCGACTATCCTACACCTCGGGGACTAAATTGAAATAGATTATGGGACTAATTAAAGTCCATAAATAGCTTTAGCTAGTTGGGGTATATGACATCAGTCAAGAAATTATGGAAGTAATGAAAAGGGGATTGATGATGCATGAGGAGAATGTTAAGTGAATTCTAAAGGTGTTGAGTGAAATTACCAAAGTAGAATGGGATGAAAAGTCAAAAGGATTCAAACATAGAAGTGTTTTTCAAAAGGGAAATCATTAAGAATCACATGAGGAAGACAATACTCCTATGCTTTAATTTTTATGCAAAAGAGATGGCACCTGAAAATAACCCATCTCAAGTGGAAAGGAGCCATTGGTGATATTCTAGAAGGATATAAGTACCAATGGAGTTTATGATGGCATGTAAAGGTAATTTTTATTACTTCAAGGTGGTCTCTATGAATCCAAAAATAAAAGAAGACATTTGTGCATAGTTATAGTAGGATGGAATCTTGACTAAGTCAAGTTTGAGGCCAATTGGATAAGGAAGGAGAAGATAATGGCATAGACACCACAAGATTTGAAGTGTTCAGACAGGGAAAGATTAATTAGTATGGTCCAAAAAAGTAACTGGATGTTGAAGATCAAAATTAAATAAGACAGCATGGTTGGAAATGTAAATTGGTCGTGTATGATTTGGCTAAAAAGTGCTCAGGGAAGAAAACAAGCATTGACAATTATTACAGTGAGAGAATAAAAGGATACATGTGTAACACACCTAACTCCCTAACCCTCTCTTTAGCTGGTGGGGTATCAAAATTTCCTCTTCTTCAACTTAGTTATTTTCCACCAATGAATCCCATAGGTGGATTCTTCTCATCAAGAGCTTTCCAATGGCTGTAACTATACTCAAAATTGAGCTCTATATCAAAAGTTACAGCCTCCCAAATCTCTAAATTTTTCATTCAACAAACCCACCTCATTACCACATGGTACCTTGTCACTTGTGCTATACGACATGGCTCTGACGTGGTTTTGATTTTATAAAGAGGATTCAACTCTTGGTATGCTCAGATACCATGTCGAGATTTCCCTTCAACCTATCACTAGGAAGTTAATTCCAAGCAACATATATTTACTGAATCAAAGCACCGCTAGGTTACTCAATGAAACATGCAGTAGAAGAATAAACAAGAAAACCAAATCAAGAACATAAGAACACAAATATTAGGGTAAACCCCTAGAAAAACCCTAGAGGGAAAATCAATCCAATGATGCTTTTATTAAGGTCAAATCAGCGCTCCTGTAACATGGATAATGGCCCACTAAGAGAATCATACACTGCAGACAAACCTGGAAACTCATATGCTTCTGTACGGCCTTATACCATCATGTTTCCCAATGCATCCACAAATTTCCCTTATTTTTCCTACAGATGTTTGTGCCTTTCCCTTTTCTGACCCACGAATATATGTGCCTATCTCCTCTGAGACGCGTAGATGTGTACGAAAAGATTGTATGGCAAGCTCTATAAGAATCTATTCTTCCCTCTGGTTTATGTCCTTTGAAACCCACCTTTGGCTACTTCTACTCTCTCTCCCCCTTGACCTGTATGACCTCTATATGGAAGTTCTTCTCCACCTATCTAAGATCTTGAATCACAATCCTTTGTGATCCAACTGTCTCATCGATAATTGGATGAACTCTCTTCACCCAACCAGTGATATCTCCTCACTCTAGTGTCAGCAAAAGTCCTTCTTTGCTCCTACACTCCTTACTAGAAAAAGTTTTTCTTTTCTATCCTCAACCTTGGTCTCTCACCAAGTCTCTCACAAGTGTATCTCACACAAGTCCTAACTATGTCAACTCCCTCAAAACAAGTCTCTGACTTTGATCTCTCATCAAAAGTGACTTATCCGATACCCCGTCCTTTCTTTTATAATCATGAGTTACAATCTATTTCTAATATTTAAAGTGATCTACAATTGAGGTTACTTCTCACACCCACTTAAGATTTAGATTACATGTTGCATTCTAAGCATTTCCTTAAATAACTTAATTGACTAATAAATACAATTTTACTTTAATTAACTCATTCTAACTAAAGTAAACTCAAGACTAGAATATTTCAACTATGTCCACATGCAAAACACATGCGTATGTGGAAGTAACTATATGATGCTACCAAAACATCAACACTCCTCTTAGCAAGGAAGGTACTTCTCCCACGTGTATTTTTTTCTATCTTCGCTACTAGATCCACTACCATGCTTTCTCTCCAATACACCTGATTGAATTCTCCCTCTGACACAGAAGTTATCCCTTCCATGATGGTCTAACATATCTTCGAAGACTCACTGCCTTTGAACATGCTTATATAAGTCTCCTGCTTCTGAGCATCCTGCATGGCCATCTCGTACCATGACTCCTTCATGGCTGACTTAGAAGGTTTATCCTTCCCATCTGAACCTAGAAGTTGACTCCCTTTGAGTTGCTCAACCTTCATAGCTACCTGATCCATGTTCTCTGTCACCATCATGCTATAAATTTATCTCATATGTTGGCCCTTTTTATCCTATACAAGTTTCTCTCTCTAACCCCAAATATAGTTGTTTTGTCTGAGATAGATCCTCTAGGCATAATGAGCACCTTTTCATCCTAGAACACTATGTCAAATCCCTTCTTATCAATCATTGAGACTGAGATCACACTCCTCTTGAGTTCTGGCACCCATAGTACATCTTGCACTCTCAATGTGCCTCCTAACTGCATCTAGAATGGTATTGTTCCATGTCCCTTCACTGCATGTTTGGTCCCCATGCCATATTCCACATGCATCTCTGAGTCAAAATATGTGAAGATCTCGAACACCTCTTGTGCTCCTGTCATATGACATGTAGCTCCACTATCTATCAACCATGCATCAGCTGATATGATGCCCATGGAAGTCTGAGAAACCAACAAGAACTCTATTTTTACAAACTTCTTGCAAAACTCGTCCACTTGAGCCTTTACCAAGACAACTACCTCTGATTTCATTTTGTTTCCCCCCTTCTTCCTGTCCATACATTTCCTTGCATAATGTCCAAACTTGTGACATGAAAAGAATTTGAATTTTCTCATGTCCTTCTTCTTCTTGCCATCTTGAGCGGTCAACTCTCCACTGGCAATCTTTTTTAACTTTCCCTTCCTTGCTTGAATTGCAAGAGAAAATTTCTCATTGTGGATCCTCTTCAAACCATCCCTAAACTCTAACCAAGTCTCCTCATGAATACAATCAGTCCATAGTCTATTAAAACCTAACATTGTCTCTTGTGCAAAGATCCCCTACACAAAAGGTTCCCAATACTTGGGAAGACCTCTCAACGCCACATTCACCAACTCAGAATCATGTATTGTCACACCAATCGCTGCAAGTTGATCTCAGATCTGTGTAATCTTCATAAGATAATTCACAACCATTTCCTCACTGGACATCCTAACAACTTGAAGATGGTGCTTCAAATGTAGCAACCTTCCTATATTCTTGTTTTGGTATAGACTCACAAAAGAATCATGCATTTCCTTGGCAGATTTCTTCTCAAAAATGTGTGGAATCAAGTGATCCTTCATTGATTCTAGCAACACCCGCTTGGCCTTCACTTCCTTCTTCTTGTGAACTACCAATTCCCGTGGATCCGTAGGGTCTACAACCACAACCTCAACATACTCTTTGAGGAAATTCTCCTCTAAAAGAAGAAGAATCATTTCCTTCCAAGCCTCGAAGTTTGTTGACCCTTCTAACTTGTCCTCAATCTTCAATGTGTTCACCATCTTCAAGATATGATCTAATATCCCTCTGTTGGAACTACCTTGTACCATCATGTGCGACCTATCCATGAATTGTCCTTATTTGACCCGTGGATATTCGTGACTTATCCTTATGTGACCCATGGATGTTCGCGCATGTCTACAATGTGACTCGCAGATGCCTCTGCAAAAACACATGTTCTTCCCAGTACTCTTGTTTCCCTGAAAATATATCCTTTGATTTTGTCTATTGGTTATCTACCTGATAATATTTGTCCTCTTGGTTTCCTCCCTTTAGAGACTAGGCTCTAATACCATGTTGATTTTCTAAAGAGGATTCAACCCTTGGTATGCTCTGATACCATGTCGTGATTTCCATTCAACCTAGCACCAGGCAGTTAATTCTAAGAAACATATATTTACTGAATCAAAACACATCTAGGTTACTCAATGAAACATGCAGCGAAAGCGTAAACAAGGAAACCAAATCAAGCACATAAGAACACCAAGATTAGGGTAAACCCTTGGAAAAACCTAGGAGGGAAAACTAGTCCAATAATGATTTTATTAAGGTCAAATAAGGGCTCCCATAACAAGGATAATGGCCCACTGAGAGAATTATACACAACAGACAAACCTGGAAACTCATGTGCTTTTGTACGGCCTTATACCATCATGTTTCCCAATGCATCTGTGAATTTACCTTCTCTAGCCCATGGTTGTTCACACCTTTCCCTTCTCTGGCCCATGGATGTTCATTCTTTTCCCTTCTCTGACCCACAGATATTCGTGCATGTCTCCTCTGAGACTTACGGATGTGTACATAAAGCTTTGTACGACTCTGCTCTTCCCTCTGGTTTTTGTCCTTTAAAACCCACATGTGGCTACTTCTTCTCTCTCTCATCCTTGACCTGTATGACCTCTAGATGGAAGTCCTTCTCCACCTATCCAAGATATTGAATCACGATCCTTTGTTATCCAACCCTCTCATCAATACTTGTATGAAATATCTTCACCCATCCAGTGAGATCTCCTCACTCTAGTGTCAGCAAAAGTCCTTCTTTGCTCCTACACTCCTTACTAGCAAAAGTCCTTCTTTGTTATATTCAACCTTTGTCTTTCACCAAGTCTCTCATAAGTGTATCTCACACAAGTATTGACTGTTTCAACTCCCTCAACACAAGTCTATGACTTTGATCTCTCATCAAAAGTGACTTCTCCTATACCCCTAGCCTTGCTTTTATAATCATGAGTTACAATCTATTTCTAATCTTAAAAGTGATATACGGTTGAGATTACTTCTCACACCCACTTAAGATTTATATTACATGTTGCATGTGAATCATGTCCTTAAATAACTCAATTGACTGATAAATACAAATTTACTTTAATTAATTCCTTCTAACTAAATTAAACTCAAGACTAGAATATTTTCGACTACTTCCACCTGAAGAACACATTCCTATGTGGGAGTACCTGTCCAATGCTACCAAAAAATCAACATATGGCACCTTCCATCTGGATCATTAGTATTTGGCCTATCAAGCCCACCACGTTCAACAACTCCAATCTCTGAGAACCCTTCTTCATCATTGTCGGGGATCTCCTCCCACAAAGCTGCAGATCACCCAAACTACCAAGTTCTGACGACAAACGCTCTTACATATCCATCTCTAGATCCAACGGCTCTCAAAACCCTGACGTCCAACGAATTCAATCATGTTGACACCTCTAACATGCATGACGATTAATGCCCTCCCATTCATATCTTCTAGGGTGAATAAGTGGGACTTACGACGAACCTACGACTATTTTTCTCCCCTCCTTCTCTTTGACCTACGACTAAGATCCCACAAGACATCTCCCAATAGGTCAACGGTTCACAAACATTTTCATCATTTGAACCTCTCTCATGCCCATCACTCGAATAGCCAATCATCTATGCTCTGATGACGATGTGTCTGGCATCGACGGTATATATCCCACTGAGATCACTTATGACAGATCAACGGTCCTTACCCTTTCTCAATGTCTTCGTTGTCATCGGGTCTTCGTTCGACCTCATCATTCAAACATCATGTCAACTCCATTCTTCGATGAATGGTGAGGATCTACCCGTCGCGCCAAATCGATGGTTGATATTTCTAAAGTTTCTTTCTCCCAACTAGATCTTCTCTTGTCATATGCAACTGCAAGCTAACACATGTCATTCCACATAACATGCTAACTTCCATGTTGGCAAACCATGTCATCCCTCCCTTTTGTCACTCACCAAGTGAACTAGAGGGACCCCTGATGAATTGATGACTGCCAACGATTATAGGTCGTTGTCATCATCAAAGTTCATGCAAGTCCTGAAACTCGATCACTCTCAATGACAATGCCTTCCCCCAATGAAGGGTCATGATCTACTCACCTTAACAAATCAAGGTTCATGAGTCATTATGATTCAAAACATGGGTATTTCTCGGGATAACAATCAAATTTAGGACTTAGTCGATTCGAAGGCTCTAACAAACTGATCTTCTAAGGTTTGTCAGGTCTTCGAGGACTTGAAAACCACTATGATACCAACTAAAGATTTCTTGAATCCTTGGGGATGAATTTTTCATATCTTGCAAGCTTTCCATTTAAGACAAGTGGAAGGTTTAATGGTGTCGAGGCTCTTTGAACTACACAGAGACCTTCCTCATGCACCGGAGCATTCCCTCTGCTACCCTCAGGTAAGTATTTTGTTCATATCCTTTTAACTTTCCTCCCAAGCTACATTATCCTCGGGGATACAAACTACCCATACCTTGCTTAATTTCATGAGTTAATCGATTAAGCAGTGAAAAACAAACAGGCATATTCCATTTTACTCAGGAGTTCAATTCATTATTTATATGCATTCATATTCCCATTTTAAATAAAAAACCCACATGTTTATATCATCAACACACATCAAACAGATCAAGTTAAACACTTATCTATTCAAGGATATATCAACAACCAACTAATTGAGAGAGGACGCCTTTCCTCCCAACCTTAGGCCATACTACAGAGTGCCTTCCTACAACAATCCACCCTCATGCCAACGCATGATATCACAAGGGGAATGATTCAATTGATTCTCAAGCTTAGAATGATCTAGGAAGGTTACTCTCCTTCCTCCATTGGCAACAACATAAGTTTCCCTCTTCCCATTGAGCTCGGGATTTACACAGGTTTAGCAGGTACCCTCCCAACTGGATTTTCTCTGCACAAGGAGTATGTTCTTTGCTATAAATTCCCTCGGTGACCTCCCTTACTAGTGTTGGTTTATTTCCAGTGTGTACCAAGCTACAGTCCTCTGTAGCTCTAGTATGGATCTGGGTCTTCTCTGTTCCAGGGTGATTATTAATTCTTTGGAAAAGATTCCTATTTTCCTCAAGGATAACTTTCCAATTTCATTATCTTTTAGATATGTGTAGATGTACACCTATGTTCATCACACCATATGTTCGTGATTCTACTGCTCACTTTTCTCCTTCTGTCTTTTGTTGTGAGTTAATCTTCCTCACGTTCTCTTCGTCTCTCATGTGTCTCCTTCTTTGCCCTTGCACCTCTACCTCTCCTCTCTCCTTCTTTCTCTTCTGGTGATGTGTTTCCACCGTTGGCATCATCCTCTACCAATCCCTTGGGATTCTCGTGGTTTCCTGCAAATGTGACCTTCTATTCAAGGTTTGAATTCCTGAAGGGGTGAATCCATGGGGTGTCCTTTTTTGTCAGGTTATTTAGTTGACCCCTCATCTTCTCAAGAGGCCAGTATTGTCAGTGGTATTAACTACCTAAACCACCAATCCTTGTCCTTCATAATAGTTCATGTGGCTTCTTGCAAGCTCAAGCATGTTGTTCGGTGGTTCATTTAATCATTTTTAGATGTAAGATGGAATGTTGGACGAGCTTCCAAATTTCTTCATAGAAACCTCTCCATTCCACCTCATCGGTCCACCTCTCCATGCCACCTCATCATCCCACTTCATCAATTCCATCTCATTATATCATGGCTAGTACTTTCAAGTATTTTTCCTCTCAATCAGTTGTTTGGTTTTTTCATTAATCACAACATAATTACAAGCTTCATAATCACATTATATGAAGTCTCGGCATAATTACAATCATGGGGGAAAATAGGTTGTTACAGCAAGAATCCAATGAGATTTGAGGATAGTCAGGAACAACAGAGAGAGTTATAAATGATAAAATAATTTGACACAATTTACGTAGCAACAATTATGATATGGCCTGTTGGATAGCCATATATAGCATAGGAAGCTGGAATGCATATGCAGTCTTGGGCATGTTAAGGATGCTTTATTAGTGCATATAGATATGAATTAGTTCATTTGAAAGTGTTTGAGAGAGCAAATAACATGTTGTAGACTAGGAATAGTTTATTGTTATATATGGAATAATGAGGTTATGATAGTTGAAAGTTGCTAATCATGACTATTGTGCCATGGAAAAGGAAGTTTATTGCATAGTTCAGAGTGT
>JZKD02S1903957.1:1291958-1303209 GCA_000966675.3 Picea glauca
CTACATAGTTTGTGACACAAACTATGTGCAACAATTTTTTGTTTTTTTGACAATACTGCTTATATTATATTAAGAATCAAGATATATGATACATGTACATGAAGATCACTACACCTAGGGGGAAAAGAGAGGACAAACAAACACCCCACGCATAGGCAAGGAGGGCTAGCATATCTGCTTTAGTGCTGACGTGAAGACTCTCTACATATTTTTTTAAAATGGCAATCTTGACAACAAGTGGATAGCCAAATCTAATCTAAAACACAAACTTCCAAATGGAGTGAAGTGTGCTACTCACGAAAAATGGCTTGCCTGTTGAATCATCCATTTGTCTCCAAACACAGCACCTTTCCAATGTGGAGGAAAAAGAAAGAGAACATGATACTCAACAACTACACAAGTTTGAAATGTTTTGACAATGTCATAATTCCACTAAACATGCTTGAAAAGTTTGATATCTTGGATGGGTAATAAAGACGAAGGACCAGGTAAATAGTAAATACCTATCAAGTCGTTTGGAAACCCTAGTAATTATTGACCGCCAAATCCTCGCGCGGCACCATCCGAGTTTTTTCTGCTCTAAACAGGTGGCTCCACCAGGCTAATAATTGTAATAAATTCTAGTTTCTTCTGCTCTGAACAGGCGGCTCCACCACTAGCATCTCTGACTCTTCCCCTTTTTTCCATTCCATCAAGGGGAAATAAGAACAAAAATTCAATATATGTAAACCAGGCCTTGGGGAATTAGATATTTTCAGGATGGTCACTAGATAGTGAACTCTGTAGTTCTCATGAATGAACCAGACAAGTAACAAAGCTATGATTTTAAACTTGGGCATTGGCCAGATCCCAGACAATTTATACCAGGTGTGAGGGCCAAAATGTAGCTACCCAGTGCCCATACCAAAAAATCTGGGCGAACTAAACCATAAACACCGATTTTACCAAATGGCAGGGCGAAGAAGCTATCAAAAATTCCCATACTTCTAGAAATTTGGCTAATGGAAGCTTGTCCCTCCAAATTGCAAGGGCGAAATATATATTTATTTTTCCTCAATATCTCCTAAAAACAAGGGCTAACCCTGTACATGATTTTTCCCCTAAAATAAATTACGGGCTAATGATATAAGTTTTAAAAAATCACTTTAATACAAAAAATTCGCCCAATAAAAAATTGGAAGCCCCTAAATTTCACCCATGAGCGAAATTCCGCCCCTAAAATCATCTATGCTCCCAACCTTAGGCCATACTGCAGAGTGCCTTCCTACAACAATCCACCCTCATGCCAACCCATGATATCACAAGGGGAATGATTCAACTGATTCTCAAGCTTAGAATGATCTAGGAAGGTTACTCTCCTTCCTCCATTGGCAACAACATAAGTTTCCCTCTTCCCATTGAGCTCAGGACTTACACAGGTTTAGCAGGTACCCTCCCAACTGGATTTTCTCTGCACAAGGAGTATGTTCTTTGCTATAAAGTCCCTCGGTGACCTCCCTTACCAGTGTTGGTTTCTTTCCAGTGTGTACCAAGCTACAGTCCTCTGTAGCTCTAGTATGGATCTGGGTCTTCTCTGTTCCAGGGTGATTATTAATTCTTTGGAAAAGCTTCCTATTTTCCTCAAGGATAACTTTCCAATTTCATTATCTTTTAGATATGTGTAGATGTACACCTATGTTCATCACACCATCTGTTCATGATTCTACTGCTCACTTTTCTCCTTCTGTCCGTTGTTGTGAGTTAATCTTCCTCGCATTCTCTTTGTCTCTCATGTGTATCCTTCTTTGCCTCTGCACCTCTACCTCTCCTCTCTCCTTCTTGCTCTTCTGGTGATGTGTTTCCACCATTGGCATCATCCTCTACCAATCCCTTGGGATTCTCGTGGTTTCCTGCAAACGTAACCTTCTGTTCGAGGCTTGAATTTCTGAAGGGGTGAATCCATGGGGTGTCCTTTTTCGTCAGGTTATTTATTTGACCCCTCGTCTTCTCAAGAGGTCAGTATTGTCAGCGGTATTAACTACCTAAACCACCAATCCTTGTCTTTCATAATAGTTCACGTGGCTTCTTGCAAGCTCAAGCATGTTGGTCGGTGGTGCATTTAATCCTTTTTAGATGTAAGATGGAATGTTGGACGAGCTTCCAAATTTATTCATAGAAACCTCTCCATTCCACCTCATCGGTCCACCTCTCCATGCCACCTCATCATCCCACTTCATCAATTCCCTCTCATTATATCATGGCTAGTACTTTCAAGTATTTTTCCTCTCAATCAATTGTTTGGTGTTTTCATTAATCACAACATAATTACAAGCTTCATAATCACATTATATGAAGTCTCGGCATAATTACAATCATGGGGGGAAATAGGTTGTTACAGCAAGAATCCAATGAGATTTGAGGACAGTCAGGAACAACAGAGAGAGTTATAAATGATAAAATAATTTGACGCAATTTACATAGCAACAATTATGATATGGCGTGTTGGATAGCCATATATAGCATAGGAAGCTAGAATGCATATGCAGTCTTGGGCATGTTAAAGATGCTTTATTAGTGCATATAGATATGAATTAGTGCATTTGAAAGTGTTTGAGAGTGAAAATAACATGTTTTAGACTAGGAATAGTTTATTGTTATATATGGAATAATGAGGTTATGATAGTTGAAAGTTGCTAATCATGACTATTGTGCCATGGAAAAGGAAGTTTATTGCATAGTTCAGAGTGTTGATGTTGATGTTGTTGCTAATAGCCATCCATATGAGGAAAAATGAGGATGGTTAATTACTAAACATAAGGTTGATAAAGGAAGCCTCCAATATTCTACAAGTTACATGCTAATCAGGTAGCATCAAATGCATTTCAAGACAGTTGTGCAGGTATGAATTTGATGTACTTATGTTACATGAATGTTGAAGGGAATTAGGTAAGAAATACCTCGATCAAGATTTAACATTTAAAGTGATATTATTTTGTATGATTGAATGCATTAATTGGAACAATATACCACTAGGTGTGGTAAAGGTTGAATGTCTAGGACATTTATAAAATTCGTTTAATTTTAGAATGCATTCATATGATGTAATAGTGTGTCAAGTTTGTGTTGGTTATGAGGTAATAACCAAAAAAGGTCAGGAGATATAATTCTGTTATAGAAACTAATTCCAGCAAAGATAGTCATGTGTGAAGCCATGACATGGTTGGAGATATTGGAAAGGTTATGGTGCCACACAAGTATCCAATGGTCCTCTTGCTTATAATTGATTTTTGGACTGCAACTTTTTTTCCAACACTAAGAGCACCAAAGAATTATATTATTGGTGTTGTTTTTGGGTTGAAAAGGAAGGAATCCAAATGGTTGAGAAAGCATTAGGAATTGTATGGATGATGTGTCGAGGCATTGGCCAAACCTTCCAATTCACCATAGTGGTATGCCTGACTTAGATAAAAGTGTATTATGAAATTAATGCAAGGATGCATTGAATAGGTATTTATGAATAAATCATGAAAATGTGAAAGTGGTAGATTAGCACTCATGCATCCTAAGATAGAGTTGTGTATGCTTGAAGACATTATTGAATGCATTTTGGTGAATTCATATATATATTATATTGCATAGAAATGATTGTGATAATAGATGAAATGTTGTGATTATTACTAACTCATGAAGTTGAGAACATTTAAGGAATTGTTATATATTGAAACAAAAATGTTGCAGGTTAAAGTAGTCACATGAGGATGGACTACATGAAAACTCTTTCAAGGAATAGAGTAATGAAAATAATGATGGCTAGAATAAGGAAAAGCTTGGTTGTTGAAAATGCATGTGTGGGGA
Organism: Picea glauca; assembly: GCA_000966675.3. Taxonomy (NCBI): domain Eukaryota; kingdom Viridiplantae; phylum Streptophyta; class Pinopsida; order Pinales; family Pinaceae; genus Picea; species Picea glauca. Next base: position 1,295,793 of record JZKD02S1903957.1, read on the forward strand.
ACGAGTTGAATTCTAGCCTAAAGAGACTCTATGGAATAGAGAAAAAGCCTTACAGTTAAAGAATGAGGTGCATGAGGATGCCATGCAAGATGAATAGTTGCATTTTTTGGATCTTTTTGAAGAATTTTGAATTTACATTGTATATAATGCACTGAGGATAGTGCATAAATAAGGGGGAGGGGAATGTAATACCCCCTGGTTAAACCCCACTTCGTAAATGTATGTATGTTTTATAAGATGGTTAGCTAGGATATTATGGGCCAAAGTGCAGGTGTGTGTGTGTGTGTGTGTGTTGTAGGCTGGAGTGCCTATTTGATATGGGGTTGGAGAGCCTAGATGCTAAAATTCCATTGAGCCTATCATTGTAATATGTAATCACTCATATTACTAATTAAATACATGAATGTTGAATACCAAGTCAAAATAAATCGTATGGGGGGCTAGGACTCCATGAGAGGGAAAGGGGGATAAGGAATTAAGGAAAGGGGCTAAGTCAAGGGGGCTTAATCCAAGGGTATATTATAATATTATTCCTAATTTCTAAGTCTTATGTAATGATGTTATCTGAGGTTCCTAAGTGAACCTAATTTCCTAAGGGAAGGGAACAAATTACAAGTGGGTTACAAGATAGTTCCTTGAGTGCAAAGTGTCAAAAGGGGCATGTTATCCCCCACTTTAGGGATAACTAAGGAGATTATGTCTCAAGGCCCACAGGTCTTAGACATGGAGTATCGAGATCCAGATCGACTTGAGCATGGCCCTAGAGGGCCCATATTTTCTTCCTTTCAGTGCCTCCACTTTGTCAGCAGAAGCACCATCCATCACCTCGGCTTGGTCCTGTAGCAGATATGGATCTTTCTCCATGAGGTAATGAGTTTGGGTATCATGGTAGGTGTCACTATGATCCTCAAAACCTTTGAATATGTGCATTTAGTTCTTTTGTTTTTAACGGGTTCTTGGATCTTATACTTATCCACTTGACCATGTCTGGGGGAATGACAAGATGCCCTAGTAAGCATGTGCCCATAGGTTTTGAGTTTCCACTGGGGGGATTCATGAAAATTCATCATCCTCTCCCATCATACTTACCATTTTCCATCTTACTCCCACTCATCCATCCCATTAGATTGGTCTGGGAATTGGGTTGGCCAATATTTTAAGGTTTGCACCTTACCTTGTGGGAAGAAGGGACTAAAGTCCCAGAAGGTAAAGGCAGCTGGAAAAACATAAAATCCTAAAAAATAAAACCTCAAGATGCTTCACCCAGGGATCCCCGAGAAAGAAGTAAAAGGATTCTCAGTAAGAAACAGAGGGACCCATAAAAAATAATAAAACAAGACCTGGTCAGAGGATAGGGGGTCTCATCACAAGACAGCCTATTAGGTCCATGGGAATCTAACGGTATGACACTACTAGCATATGGTTACTATTCCAGGGTAGTGCCTCTTGGTGGCATAGCCAAGAGAAAGGGGGTCTCATCATGAGCCAGTCTTCTCATTTTTGTGAAAGTGCTTGTGGGTAACATTGCCACAACTGGTCACCACGCCAGGGAAGTGTCCCTTGATTAGCTTCTTGAAAGAAAAAGCAATAAAGAATAAAGATAAAAGGCATGGATGGGCTTGGAAAAATTTGCATCCAGGATAGGTGCAGCTCGCCTTCTACAAAGGCACCCACAAGTAAGCCATGCATTTCCCTGCTATCATTGCACCCCTTGTCAGGACATCCCTTATCCACTTCATCCATTAACATGACTTGGATTTGAATTCTCCCAGAAACATCCCACTTCTAGTGATCATTATCCCAATAGGACACCCTATCACGTCTTCCAAACCTGGCTTGCAGTTTTGTGTAATTTCTTTGAGCACTTGAATGGGTAAAAAGGGTTTTATGCACATGTTTAATAAAATTGATGATTGGATGTGATGGACATTGCTATGATATATGTGACTTGTGATCCCATGGAGGGCATATCTATTGATGTGCAAGATCATACCCAATGGAAAGGTACCATATTGGATAGGTACACATGGGGAGATGATTAGTTCGGACCTCCATGGGGCTGAGATCCCACCATATGGATGTTGAGACCCCAACAAGGGGCAAAGACATGTCAGAGGGGTTTTCACCAGAGAAGATGAGGACGTTCCATAGAGGCAGCCTGGAAGAGCCTTACCCAGGGGGGTTATTCCCTTTCCACTAGGATGTTGGCCTTGGAAGTCTCGTGACATCACCCAGGACATCTTATGACATCATCCAGTGATATGGAAGTTTTGGGAGGAAGTTGAGGCATGTTTGGCACGTATGGAAGCTTCTAGAGTCCTAAGGAGGGATAATGTTTTGCTCCAGGAGGCCCATGTTGCCCTGGAAAGGGATAACGTCACCCTAAAAGGGCATGACTTCTTCACTTTTTCTTGATTAGGGTTTTAAATTATGACATTTTAATGTAAAACAGTATTATTTTGTATTTTGGCCTTGTCAACCTTTTGGTGACCTAAATTTTAATTAAGGTCTTTGCTATTATATAAATTGAGAGCTAAAACTCTCTTATTATCATCATCTTTCACTCACTATTTGGTGTGGACTGAAATGTTCGGCCCTCTTAGGGTTATTGGCTGAAATTGTGGCACACTTATTGAAGGAAGGATTATCTTATCTATTTTTGGCATTTTTCTTGTTGGAAGCTTTACAACTAGGGTTTGGCTTGATGATACTTGGTGAATGTAAGTGAATTTATGCAATCCTTCCCTTATTTGAATGGTTATAGTCTTTTACTTTCATTTTGTTAATGAAATTGTTGAATTAAACTATAGGGAATAAGCACATGTTGGTGTCCTTATTTCATGTCCCTACTAGATCATGCCAATTAGCCATTTTTTCCTATTGAAGACATTTTTAGGGCCTTTCCTTTGCAACACCTTACCTATGCTCTTCAATCCTATCCATTTTTATTCTTGTCATTGAGATAAAGAAGGAGGAAAACGCACTAAGGCCAAGGGTTTCTACACTTTAGTGAGTCGTTTTCCCCTAGGGTTTTCTTTTTGAAGCCTTGGATCAACAACACTTCACCATAAAACCCTCTTGTATTTAGCCCTCCATTATCATTTTGCTTCTTCAACATTTTCCACTACCTTTGACTCCATTTTCCCTATGAATGCACTGATCTAAGACTTTTATGCTTGAGTGACTTGATCACAAACTTTCAAACAACCAATACCTTTGAATAATTGCTAACATCTTCTAACCCTAGCCTAGATTAACTTACTAACCCTAATGTTGTTGTTATCCATTTGAGTTATAACCCTAGATTAACTTACTTTGCAACATTTGATCTTTTATTTGAGCAAATTGAAAGATTGGCTAGTCGTTGCTTCTAATGAATGTTGGTATTTGACATTGATGATAAATCGTTATTGCTCATTGCGAAGCTTCTATAGCATTTATTGTGAAGTAATATATTGTAATCATTGCTAGTGTACATCATTGATTTACTTCATCAATATTGTCTATCAATTTCTTTATATCAGAAAGTCCTTGATTATATGAAGTACTAACCAGCAAGTGGTATTGCACGTATATAGTTTTCTTGTTGCTTTGTTCCGGGCAGGTACACTTATGGTTATATTTATATTCATCTTTATTGGTTGTTTAGCCAGAAATTATGATCGGTGGTGACTTGTGAGGGGGGGGGGGAACTTTACTTAGCCATAATAATTTTCCTTCTTAAAACCCTAGGTCACCAGGGACGTCTCCCCTGGGCCTACCACCCTAAACAGAAAGAGTTATCCTATCAAGGTGACAGTGGTAGGATAGTCTCATTTTCACTAGTTTGCCTTTCTCCCACCTCTCCTTTACTTCCAAGTACAAACTACGCGATAACATTTTGGCGTTGCTACCAAGGAACACTGAGTCAATTCTCCTCAAGACAACACTTTTCAGTAAGCCTTTCCTCAAGAATCATTATCTGACAAGCTTACCTGGTGACTCCACTAAGGGTGATTCCCTTATCTCTTTGATAATTTTAAGAAATTTATCTGGTGACTCCACAAATGACGACCCGTAGTGGGCGTCAGTACATATCTCCTTCTATTACTGTGGTATCTATTTCTGTTACCTCCGTAAGTTCTCCCAAATGGTCTCTCAAAGAAATATTTGGCTCTTTTGACTTAGCTAACACCCAAGAGGGATTACATGATCTACCCAATAAGGTTGACTCCTGGATGCCTAGGTTTATAGGAGAAAAAGGATCATGTGGTAACTCTCATTGGACCAAGTATTGTGAAGGGTTTTAGTTTCACCAATCCGAACAGGAACACCCTGATGTCTTTATAAGGCTCTTTGTAAGATCACTCACCGGAAGTGCCAAAGACTGGATTAATAGTCTCCCAAAGGGAAGCATCAAAACCCCTGAAGATCTTGAACAAACTTTTAAGAACACGTGGGGTGAAAAGGAAAGTATGGTTTCCTTTTACTCTCAATTCCTCGAAGCTTGCAAACAAACAGACAAATATGTTAGGGAATTCAATGATAGACAAAATTGAGCCCAATTTCCTCCCCAAGATCATTATTCTCCAATGTTACCTTAACTCTTTTGAAGGAACTTTACCACTCACCCTCAAGAATTGATTTCCTGCAAACCTAGAAGAAGCTCAAGATGTTGCCTTCCAAATTGAAGAGAATCTTAAGTTTAGAAGTCCCACCCATCAGGTCAACCTTTTGAACAATGATGACATCTGGGAAATAAATGAGGAAAGCACAGGAAGACCAGAACATGACCTCCTTGAGATTCTAGAGTTAGAAAACAATGCTTTCCATAGGAAATGGAGCACAAGTTTCTCGAACATGAAAGATGCCTTAAATTTTTCAAGACAACATGAACCATCCGAAGATCTAAGTATCTCTGAAAAAACCACTTAGTTGGAAAGGTCACTATCGCAAATCCAAAAGCCACTTTCTATGAGACCTCCCCAAACAATAAAGTCTCATGCTCCAAGAGAACATATTTTTCTTAGTACTTTGGACCTACAAAATGTTGCAAGGAAAGAAAATGATCATGAATCTTGGTTACCTAACGACTCCTATTTTGAACGTTATCACCCAATGGCTGCTCATGAGAAACCTAATTTTGTAGATTCCATATTCACCTTGACCACGCCAAATCAAACCCAAGAAAATTAAGACATGAGGGATATTGGGTTTGAATACTTTGGCCAAACAAATGAGGACTGAAGGATGAGGTTTGAAGAACCCCATGTGTATACTAGCAATCAACCCCAACATTTCCCGAAACCTGGTAATAATAGCACCAACCTGAGAACTAGTATGGCCTATATCTTGCAAAAGGTTAAAGGGATTCATGAAATGTTGGAAATCCCTTCTCTGACAAAGCAAATCCAAGATGACCAACTATCATTCGAAGGAACTTCCACACTATTGCAAACCAGTTATTTTGGACAAAATGAGAAAACACCCTTTTCCTTGCTAACAAATGATCATGGACCCAGTGACTATAACTCAGTAGATCCGTGCTTGTTTCAAGGTTGGCCCACTCTTCCCTTGACAGAAGAAGATAATATTAGTGAACTAACATGGACTAAGGGAAAGGGTGACCAACGTATTTCTAGCAACCATGAGAACAATATTGCACTAGGTGATGACGAGGTGTTACATTTGCAAGAAACATGCATAAGGGATAGTGCTTTGATAAAACCCCACCCCATTGTTCTGGAAAAAGAAAGAGATACAAATTGGGGTGATTGTCCTGACGATGCCTCTGACATCTCTGAAGGCTGGGATGACTATTGTTCTACACAAGGAGATGACCATTTGATAAGAAGAGGAGTTGGCTTCGTCAAATGGGAAGGAGATGATATAGGAACTAATAAAACCCATGACCAAGAAAACAACGTGGGCCATGTTATAGAAGCCCCCCAGATTTTCCTCAATATCACTCCTGAGGAACACCAAGAAGGCATGAAAGAGGTAACCAGGAAGGCTAGAATGGAAGTAATAAATAAATTGGACCAGGAATCAAAGGAGAAGTTGGGGAAATGAGAATTTCAGGTGTATAGACAAAATAAGATAAACCAACCTATCCCTACCATTCCTGCAATAACTCAAACAAATCCTTCACCTTTGAAAATTCTTCTTCCTAAAACACCCAAAACCGAAAGGGTGGACTTGAACTTTGACTTCGAAGGGGCACTATCCAAGATGCACGTGACCATCCCTCTGAGAGAAGTCATTAAGGTACCATCTATTAAAGAAAGATTTGATAACTTCTTCAAAGAATCAGATGGACCTATGGACCCCCCTATTATGTTACAAGATGATCACTTTAGGGTCCAGTATGATGAACACCCGCCCTTTTTCATGACCTTTCTAATGAATAATAAGAGCCTCAACAATTGCATGTTGGATTCAGGGGTCGGTGCTAACATGATGTCTCTCAAGGTCATGCAACAATTGGGCCTAAAATTCACATGACCTTACATAAATGTGTGTGGTTTTGAGTCTAGAGCCATACCCACACATGGGGTAATTTAAAATGTGGAAGTTTTTCCTAAAGAATACTCTGAGAGAGTAATCCACATTGACATAGTGGTAGTATACGTCCCAAATGTGTGGGGGCTGTTGTTGTCTAGGAAATTTGCCTCAATGTTGGGTGGTACCCTTGAGATGGACCTCACTTATGTGAATATACCTTTGAACAATGGAACAATAGGTCGTCTACCAAATGTGCCAATGACCAAAACCCATGCGCAAGAAACTAGTAATCCCATCAAAGATGACAAAGCACATGAGAAAATCATGGAAAATCTTCCTGAAGTTTCTCCCCAGGATATGCCCTTTGCAACAGAGGAATACTTTGATCAGATACAATGGCCCATGAGAGAATAATACCAGAAAATCCTAGACAAGTATGAAAATAAAGAAGTTGGGGTTGTAAATTTCTAAAGAAGGGAGAAAGCAATATATTGATTTGGCCTTCCCAGTAGGAGGTATTTACAGTACAATCCCACCCTTCTCCCTCTGCACAATACACTAGGGTTGTTCATGGAACAACCAAATTCAAAATCAGAAAGTACATGGAGGGGGGTGTAGTATGGATGTGGGATACCAAGAAAGGGGAGCCTACTAATGTCAAAGGAAGTACTCATTTTTGGCTCGGACCTTTCAAAGTTGGAAGAAAATCAATTGACAACACTTACTACTTGTCCACTTTGGAAGGAAGAAGGCACCCATTACCAATCAACGGGAACCTCCTCAAACCCCACCAAGGTGGGGGAACTTGACTTCATAGGTAAGTGCAGGTAAGTAGATAGGCATTTTCATTCATTGTATATACCATTTTCATTGCATGCTATAGTAGTTTGCTTTCACACTTGTACATATGCTTGCTTTGATTTATATATATATA
>JZKD02S1903957.1:1306350-1318917 GCA_000966675.3 Picea glauca
ATGAAATGTTGTGATTATTACTAACTCATGAAGTTGAGAACATTTAAGGAATTGTTATATATTGAAACAAAAGTGTTGCAGGTTAAAGTAGTCACATGAGGATGGACTACATGAAAACTCTTTCAAGGAATAGAGTAATGAAAATAATGATGGCTAGAATAAGGAAAAGCTTGGTTGAAAATGCATGTGTGGGGAATGAGTTGAATTCTAGCCTAAAGAGACTCTATGGAATAGAGAAAAAGCCTTACAATTAAAGAATGAGGTGCATGAGGATGCCATGCAAGATGAATAGTTGCATTTTTTGGATCTTTTTGAAGAATTTTGAATTTACATTGTATATAATGCACTGAGGATAGTGCATAAATAAGGGGGAGGGGAATGTAATACCCCCAGGTTAAACCCCACTTCGTAAATGTATGTATGTTTTATAAGTTGGTTAGCTAAGATATTATGGGCCAAAGTGCAGGTGTGTGTGTGTTGTAGGACGAAGTGCCTATTTGATATGGGGTTGGAGAGCCTAGATGCTAAAATTCCATTGAGCCTATCATTGTAATATGTAATCACTCATATTACTAATTAAATACATGAATGTTGCATACCAAGTCAAAATAAATAGTATGGGGGGTTAGGACTCCATGAGAGGGAAAGGGGGATAAGGAATTAAGGAAAGGGGCTAAGTCAAGGGGGCTTAATCCAAGGGTATATTATAATGATGTAATGATGTAATTCCTAAGTCTTATGTAATGATGTTATCTGAGGTTCCTAAGTGAACCTAATTTCCTAAGGGAAGGGAACAAATTACAAGTGGGTTACAAGATAGTTCCTTGAGTGAAAAGTGTCAAAAGGGGCATGTTATCCCCCACTTTAGGGATAACTAAGGAGATTATGTCTCGAGGCCCACAGGTCTTAGACATGGAGTACCCAGAGCCAGATCAACTTGAGCATGGCCCTAGAGGGCCCATCTTTTCTTCCTTTCAGCGCCTCCACTTTGTCAACAGAAGCACCATCCATCACCTCGGCTTGGTCCTATAGAAGATATGGATCTTTCTCCATGAGGTAATGAGTTTGGGTATCATGGTAGGTGTCACTCTGATCCTCAAAACCTTTGAATATGTGCATTTAGTTCTTTTGTTTCTAACGGGTTCTTGGATCTTATACTGATCCACTTGACCATGTCTGGGGGAATGACAGGATGCCCTAGTAAGCATGTGCCCATAGGTTTTGAGTTTCCACTGGGGGGATTCATGAAAATTCATCGTCCTTTCCCATCATACTTACCATTTTCCATCTTACTCCCACTCATCCATCCCATTAGATTGGTCTGGGAATTGTGTTGGCCAATATTTTAAGGTTTGCACCTTACCTTGTGGGAAGAAGGGACTAAAGGCCCAAAAGGTAAAGGCAGCTAGAAAAAGATAAAAGCCTAAAAAATAAAACCTCAAGATGCTTCGCCCAGGGATCCCCGAGAAAGAAGTAAAAGGATTCTCAGCAAGAAACAGAGGGACCCATAAAAAATAATAAAATAAGACATGGTCAGAGGATAGGGGGTCTCATCACAAACCAGCCTATTAGGCCCATGGGAATCTAGCGGTATGACACTACTAGCATATGGTTACCATGCTAGGGTAGTGGCTCTTGGTGGCATAGCCAAGAGAAAGGGGGTCTCATCACGAGTGTGCCACAATTTCAGCCAATAACCCTAAGACTTTATGCAATCCTTCCCTTATTTGAATGGTTATAATCTTTTACTTGCATTTTGCTAATGAAATTGTTGAATTAAACCCTAGGGAATAAGCACATGTTGGTGTCCTTATTTCATGTCCCTGCTAGATCATGCCAATTAGCCATTTTTTCCTATTGAAGACATTTTTAGGGCCTTTCCTTTGCAACACCCTACCTATGCTCTTCAATCCTAGTTGTTTTTATTCTTGTCATTGAGCTAAAGAAGGAGGAAGACGCACTAAGGCCAAGGGTTTCTACACTTTAGTGAGTCGTTTTCCCCTAGGGTTTTATTTTTAAATCCTTGGATCAACAACACTTCACCATCAAACCCTCTTGTATTTAGCCCTCCATTATCATTTTGCTTCTTCAACATTTTCTGCTACCTTTGACTCCATTTGCCCTATGAATGCACTAATCTAAGACCTTTATGCTTGAGTGACTTGATCACAAATTTTCAAACAACCAATACCTTTGAATAATTGCTAACATCTTCTAACCCTAGCCTAGATTAACTTACTAACCCTAATGTTGTTTTTATCCATTTGAGTTATACTTATACTTTGCAACATTTGATCTTTTATTTGAGCAAATTGAAAGATTGGCTAGTCGTTGCTTCTAATGAATGTTGGTATTTGACATTGATGATAAATCGTTATTGCTCATTGTGAAGCTTCTATAGCATTTATTGTGAAGTAATATATTGTAATCATTGCTCATGTACATCATTGATTTACTTCATCAATATTGTCTATCAATTTATTTACATCAGAAAGTCCTTGATTATATGAAGTACTAACCAGCAAGTGGTATTGCACATATATAGTTTTCTTGTTGCTTTGTTCCAGGCAGGTACACTTATGGTTATATTTATATTCATCTTTATTGGTTGTTTAGCCAGACATTATGATCGGTAGTGACTTGTGGGGGGGGGACTTTACTTAGCCATAATAATTTGCCTTCTTAAAACCCTAGGTCACCGAGGATGTCTCCCCTGGGCCTACCACCCTAAACAGAAAGAGATATTCTATCAAGGTGACAGTGGTAGGATAGTCTCATTTTCACCAGTTTGTCTTTCTCCCACCTATCCTTTACTTCCAAGTACAAACTACGCGATAACATCTTGGCACTTCTACCAGGGAACACTGAGTCAATTCTCCTCAAGATGACACTTTTCAGTAAGCCTTTCCTCAAGAATCATTATCTTACAATCTTACCTGGTGACTCCACTAAGGGTGATTCCCTTATCTCTTTGATAATTTCAAGAAAGTTATCTGGTGACTCCACAAATGACGACCTGTAGTGGGCGTAAGTACATGCCTCCTTCTACTACTATGGTTTATGTTCCTGTTACCTCTGTAAGTTCTCCCAAATGGTCTCTCAAAGCAATATTTGTCTCTTTGGACTTAGCTAACACCCAAGAGAGATTACATGATCTACCCAATAAGGTTGACTCCTGGATGCCTAGGTTTTCAGGAGAAAAAGGATCATGTGGTAACTCTCATTGGACCAAGTATTGTGAAGGGTTTCAATTTCACCAATCCGGATAGGAACACCCTGATGTCTTTATAAGGCTCTTTGTAAGATCACTCACTGGAAGTGCCAGAGACTGGATTAATAGTCTCCCAAAGGGAAGCATCAAAACCTCTGAAGATCTTGAACAAACTTTTAAGAACACGTGGGGTGAAAAGGAAAGTATGGTTTCCTTTTACTCTCAATTCCTCGAAGCTTGCAAACAAATAGACGAAGGCGTTAGGGAATTCAATGATAGGTTCAATACTCTCATTAACAAAATTGAGCCCAATTTCCTCCCCAAGATCATTATTCTCCAATGTTACCTTAACTCTTTTGAAGGAACTTTACAACTCACCCTCAAGAATGGATTTCCTACAAACCTAGAAGAAGCTCAAGATGTTGCCTACCAAATTGAAGAGAATCTTAAGTTTAGAAGTCCCACCCATCAGGTCAACCTTTTGAACAATGATGACATCTGGGAAATAAATGAGGAAAGCATGGGAGGACCAGAACATGACCTCCTAGAGATTCTAGAGTTAGAAAACAATGCTTTCCATAGGAAATGGAGCACAGGTTTCTCGAACATGAAAGATGCCTTAAATTTTTCAAGACAACATGAACCATTCGAAGATCTAAGTATCTCTGAAAAAATCACTCAGTTGGAAAGGTCACTATCACAAATCCAAAAGCCACTTTCTATGAGACCTCCCCAAACAATAAAGTCTCATGCTCCAAGAAAACATATTTTTCTGAGTACTTTGGACCTACAAAATGCTGCAATGAAAGAAAATGATCCTGAATCCTGGTTACCTAACGAATCCTATTTTGAACGTTATCACCCAATGGCTACTCATGAGAAACCTAATTTTGTAAATTCCATATTCACCTTGACCACGCCAAATCAAACCCAAGAAAATTAAGACATGAGGGATATTGGGTTTGAATACTTTGGCCAAACAAATGAGGACTAAAGGATGAGGTTTGAAGAGCCCCAGGTGTATACTAGCAATCAACCCCAACGTTTCCCGAAACCTGGTAATAATAGCACCAACCTGAGCACTAGTATGGCCTATATCTTGTAAAAGGTTAAAGGGATTCGTGAAATGTTGAAAATCCCTTCTCTGACAAAAAAAATCCAAGATGACCAACTATCATTCGAAGGAACTTCCACACTATTGCAAACTGGTTATTTTGGACAAAATGAACAAACACCCTTTTCCTTGCTAACAAATGATCATGGACCCAGTGACTATAACTCAGTAGATCCGTGTTTGTTTCAAGGTTGGCCCACTCCTCCCTTAACAGAAGAAGATAATATTAGTGAACTAACATGGACTAAGGGAAAAGGTGACCAACGTATTTCTAGCAACCATGAGAACAATATTTCACTAGGTGATGACGAGGTGTTACATTTGCAAGAAACATGTATAAGGGATAGTGCTTTGATAAAACCCCACCCCATTGTTCTGGAACAAGAAAGAGATACAAATTTGGCTGATTGTCCTGACAATGTCTCTGACATCTTTGAAGACTAAGATGATTATTGTTCTACACAAGGATATGACCATTTGATAAGAAGAGGAGTTGGCTTCGTCAAATGGGAAGGAGATGATATAGGAACTAATAAAGCCTATGACCAAGAAAACAATGTGGGCCATGTTATAGAAGCCACCCAGATTTTCCTCAATATCACTCCTGAGGAACACCGAGAAGGCATGAAAGAGGCAGCCAGGAAGGCTAGAATGGAAGTAATAAACAACTTGGACCAGGAATCAAAGGAGAAGTTGGGGAAACGAGAATTTCATGTGTATAGACAAAAGAATCTAAACAAACCTATCCCTACCATTCCTGCAATAACTCAAACAAAGCCTTCACCTTTGAAAATTCTTCTTCCTAAAACACCCAAAACTGAAAGGGTGGACTTGAACTTTGACTTCGAAGGGGCACTATCCAAAATGCATGTGACCATCCCTCTGAGAGAATTCATTAAGGTACCATCTATTAAAGAAAGATTTGATAACTTCTTCAAAGGATCAGATGGACCTATGGACCCCCCTATTATGTTACAAGTTGATCACTTTAGGGTCCAGTATGATGAACACCCGCCCTTTTTCATGACCTTTCTAATGAATAATAAGAGCCTCAACAATTTCATGTTGGATTCAGGGGTCGGTGTTAACATGATGTCTCTCAAGGTCATGCAACAATTGGGCCTAAAATTCACATGAACTTACATAAATGTGTGTGGTTTTGAGTCTAGAGCCATACCCACACATGGGGTAATTTAAAATGTGGAAGTGTGTCCTAAAGAATACCCTGAGAGAGTAATCCACATTGACATAGTGATAGTATACATCCCAAATGTGTGGGGGTTGTTGTTGTCTAGGAAAATTGCCTCAATGTTGGATGGTACCCTTGAGATGGACCTCACTTATGTGAATATACCTTTGAACAATGGAACAATAGGTCGTCTACCAAATGTGCCAATGACCAAAACCCATGTGCAAGAAACGGGTAATCCCATCAAAGATGACAAAGCACATGAGCAAATCATGGAAAGTCTTCCTTAATTTTCTCCCCAGGATATGCCCTTTGCAACAGAGGAAGACTTTGATCAAATACAATGGCCCACGAGAGAATAATACCAGAAAATCCTAGACAAGTATGAAAACAAAGAAGTTGGGGTTGTAAAATTACTAAAGAAGGGAGAAAGCAATATACCGATTTGGCCTTCCCAGTAGGAAATCTTTACAGTAGAATTCCACCCTTCTCCCTCTGCACAATACACCAGGGTTGTTCATGGAACAACCAAATTCAAAATCAGAAAGTACATGGAGGGGGACGTAGTATGGATGTGGGATACCAAGAAAGGGGAGCCTACTAATGTCAAAGGAAGTACTCAATTTTGGCTCGGACCTTTCAAAGTTGGAAGAAAATCAGTTGACGACTCTTACTACTTGTCCACTTTGGAAGGAAGAAGGCACCCATTACCAGTCAGCGGGAACCTCCTCAAACCCCACCAAGGTGGGGGAACTTGACTTCATAGGTAAGTGTAGGTAAATAGATAGGCATTTTCATTCATTGTATATACCATTTTCATTGCATGCTATAGTAGTTTGCTTTCACACTTGTACATATGCTTGCTTTCATTTATATATATATATATATATATATATGAGTTGGGGGTGATATCACCACCCCAAATGATTATTAATAGTTTCTGTTGAGATCAAGCAAGTTACATGTTATACAAGATATGTTGAGGTTCTCATGCCCTCTACGATGAGCACAAGTCCCCGAGTTGGAGCCAGATGTTATCCCCCACTTTAGGGATAACTAAGGAGATCATGTCTCGAGGCCCACAGGTCATAGACATGGAGTACCAAGAGCCAGATCAACTTGAGCATGGCCCTAGAGGGACCATCTTTTCTTCCATTAAACGCCTCCAATTTTTCAACAGCAGCATCATCCATCACCTTGGCTTGGTCTTGTAGCAGAGATGGATCTTTCTCCATGAGGTAATGAGTCTGGGTATCATGGTATGTGTCACTCTGATCCTAAAAACCTTTCAATACGTGCATTTAGTTCTTTTGTTTCTAACGGGTGTTGGGATCTTATACTTCTCCACTTGACCATGTCTGGGGGGAATGACAGGATGCCCTAGTAAGCCTGTGCCCATAGGTTTTGAGTTTCCACTAGGGGGATTCATTAAAATTCATCGTCATCTCCCATCATACTTACCATTTTTCATCTTACTCCCGCTCATCCATCCCATTACATTGGTCTGGGCATTGGGTTGGCCAATCATTTAAGGGTTTCACCTTACCTTGTGGGAAGAAGGGGTTAAAGGCCCAGGAGTTAAAGGCAGCTGACAAAAGATAAAAGCATAAAAAATAAAACCTTGAGATGCTTCACCCAGGGATCCCTGAGAAAGAAGTAAAAGGATTCTTAGCAAGAAACATAGGGGCCCATAAAAAATAATAAAACAAGACCTAGTCAGAGGATAGGGGGTCTCATCACGATCCAGCCTATTAGGTCCATGGGAATCTAGCGGTATGACACTACTAGCAGTTGGTTACCATGCTATGGTAGTGGCTCTTGGTGGCATAGCCAAGAGAAAGGGGGTCTCATCACTAGCCAGGCTTCTCATTTCCATGAAAGTGCTTGTGGGTAACATTTTCACAACTAGTCACCACATCAGGGCAGTGTCCCCTGATTAGCTTCTTGAAAGAAAAAACAATAAAGAATAAAGATAAAAGGCATGAATGGTCTTGGAAACATTTGCATCCAGGACAGGTGCAGCTCGCCTTCTATAAAGGCACCCACAGGTAAGCCATGCATTTCCCTTCTATCACTTCACTCCTTGTCAGGACATCCCTCATCTACCTCATCCATTAGCATGACTTGGATTTGACTTCTCTCGGAAACATCCCACTTCCAGTGAGAAATAGCCTAATAGGATGCCCTGTCACTTCTTCCAAACTTGGCTTGCAGATTTGTGTAATGTCTTTGAGCACTTGACTGTGTAAAAAGGGTTTTATGCACATGTTTAATAAAATTAATGATTGGATGTGATGGGAATTGCTATGATCCCTGTGACTTGTGATCCCATGGAGGGTGTATCTGTTTATGTGCAGGATCATACTCGACGGATAGGTACCATATTGGACAGGTACACATGGGGAGATGATTAGTTCGGACCTCCATGGGGCTGAGAGCCCACCAAATGGATGTTGAGACCCCAGCAGGGGGCAGAGAGAGGTCAGAGGGGTTTGCATCGGAGAAGAGGAGGATGTTCCACAGAGGCAGTTTGGCAGAGCCTTACCAGGGGGGTTGTGCCCTTTCCACTAGGACGTTGGCCTTGGAAGGCCCATGACGTCACCCAGGACATATTATGACATCATCCAGTGATATGGGAGTTTGGGAGGCAGTTGAGGCATGTTTGGCATGTGTGGCAGCTTCTAGAGCCTCAAGGAGGGCTAACATTTTTCTCCAGGAGGCCCGTGTTTCCCTAGAAAGGGCTAACGTCACCCTAAAAGGGCATGACGTCTTCACTTTTGCTTGATTAGGGTTTTAAATTATGACATTTTAATGTAAAACAATATTATTTTGTATTTTGGCCTTGTCGGCCTTTTGGTGACCTAAATTTTAATTAAGGTCTTTGCTATTGTATAAATAGAGAGCTAAAACTCTCTTATTATCATCATATTTCACTCACTATTTGGTGAGGACTGAAATTTTTGGCCCTCTTAGGGTTATTGGCTGAAATTGTGGTGCACTTGTTGAAGGAAGGCTTAGCTTAGCTATTTTTGTCATTTTTCTTGTTGGACGGTTTACAACTAGGATTTGGCTTGATGATACTTGGTGAATGTAAGTGAATTTCTGCAATCCTTCCCTTATTTGAATGGTTATAGTCCTTTACTTGAATTTTGTTAATGAAATTGTTGAATTAAACCCTAGGGAATAAGCACATGTTGGTGTCCTTATTTCATGTCCCTGCTAGATCATGCCAATTAGCCATTTTTTCCTATTGAAGACATTTTTAGGGTCTTTCCTTTGCAACACCCTACCTATGCTCTTCAATCCTAGCCATTTTTATTCTTGTCATTGAACTAAAGAAGGAGGAAAATGCACTAAGGCCTAGGGTTTCTACACTTTAGTGAGTTGTTTTCCCCTAGGGTTTTCTTGTTGAAGCCTTGGCTCAACAACACTTCACCATCAAACGCTTGTGTCTTTAGCCCTCCATTATCATTTTGCTTCTTCAACATTTTTCGCTACCTTTGACTCCATTTTCCCTATGAATGCATTGATCTAAGACCTTTATGCTTGACTGCCTTGATCACAAACTTTCAAACAACCAATACCTTTGAATGATTGCTAACATCTTCTAACCCTAGCCTATATTACTTTACTAACCCTAATGTTGTTGTTATGCATTTGAGTTATACTTATACTTTGCAGCATTTGATCTTTCATTTGAGCAAATTGAAAAATTGGCTAGTCGTTGCTTCTAATGAATGTTGGTATTTGACATTGATGATAAATTGTTATTGCTCATTGTGAAGCTTCTATAGCATTTATTGTGAAGTAATATATTGTGATCATTTCTATTGTACATCATTGATTTACTTCATCAATATTGTCTATCAATTGTTTTATATCAGAAAGTCCTTGATTATATGAAGTACTAACCAGCAATTGATCTTGCACATATATAGTTTTCTTGTTTCTTTGTCCCGGGCAGGTATGCTTATGGTTATTTGTATATTCATCTTTATTGGTTGTTTAGCCGGACATTCTGATCGGTGGTGACTTGTGAGGGGGGGGTACTTTACTTAGCCATAAGCCTTTGCCTTCTCAAAACCCCAGGTCATCGGGGACATCTCCCCTGGGCCTACCACCCTAAACAGAAAGAGCTATCCTATCGAGGTGACAATGGTAGGATAGTCTCAGTTTCACCAGTTTTCCTTTCTCCCACCTATCCTTTACTTCCAAGTACAAATTGCACGATAACAGGGAACATGCATATTTAAGGGGGGTAATTTAGTGTGATTCCTATGGATTTTGGTCATTCATTCCTTGGATCATCTGTAACTTGTTTTAAGAGTGTAATTTTAATCTCATTGTTACCCAATAAATCCTTGGTAGTTTGGGCTGAAGAAAGAGGTTGTCATGCCTATAGAGGATTCTCTTTGGGTGAGAGAATTTTTGGGAATAGGTTCCATGTGTGTTGGCCTAGTGGGTGCCAAAATCTTTGAAATAAACCTTGTGTCCCAAGTGCCACAAAGCTATGAGACTTCTTGGCCAATCCGTTGATGAAGCCCTGGAAGAGAAGTGGGATAGTTGAAGGACCTTTAAGCAGAGAAGGTGTACACTTCCTGGGGTAGGACAAGTTGTGGGGAATGAGAGGCTATGAGCTGGGAACTGTTGTTGGAGTTGACACTTGGGTCTGTCCCTTATTTTGTTGTTTGTTATACCTTAGTTTGGCTTATGTATCCTTTGCCCTAGTGGATTCATAGCCCCAGCTCAGGGGTGACCTACTGTTGATAGTATATGAACAATAGAGTCTACGGCTGGGAGGAATGTTTGAGGTCTGCAGCTAGTCAATGATTTTAATTAAAAGATAAGTGTCTTTTATGTGCTATTATGATGTATAGCATGTGTTATTCCTATTTAATTATGTTATGTTGTAATTGTATATACGTATGCTTGGATTTTATGTTGTAGAACTACATAATTGTGTTCATATGTAGGGCATTTAGTTATAAAATGGTATTAGAGAAATTTTTTGTGTGGTGTGGCTCAGCCTAGATGGTTGGAGACATTACAGTACACACTTACCTAAGGTGAACTCCTTTCACCTAGATTGACATTCCTTTGCCTGGGTGAATCTTTACTTTAGTTTGGTCGATTTCTTCATTGTTGGAGTGAATTCCTTCCACCCTGAGTCGAATTTCTCTCTACCTGGATCAATTCTCCTCATCTAGGTGGTTTCTCTCTCACCCACGATTTGTACGGATTTCGTGCAGACCACACCCAACCTGGAAATTTGTTCCCTTGCTCCTTGGATCGTCAATTGATTTCTTGGGGATTTAATTTACTTGCTGGTCAATTTTCCAATTTACCTAGGCATCTCCTTCAGCTAGTTGACTTAATCCATAACTGGTATTTATTCCCTAATTTGATTCCCACATATCTGGGGCAAATTTCCTTCATGTGGGCATTTAAATATCTTACTTGTCTGATTTATTTCCTACCTACTATCTTGATTACTTGTCAAACCATCTCAAGTCAGGAAATCGTGTACTTGATGTTGACTTTGATATTGGGTACTAAGTTGTTATTTTTGCACTTATCGTTGGAGAGATATGAAGGACTACAGGAGTGGAACAATGAAATAAAAGTTTGTAATGGATGTCAGGTATGTTCTTCTTGAATAAGCATATATGTTGTTGTTTTTTTTCAACACTATTCATCTTTGGCCACAAGAGTGAATAAAGAGCTCATAGTGTCAGTGGCTTCGAAAAGTAAAGCCTCATTTGGACTGAATATGTCAACTATGGCTTTTCCTTGCACATTGATTCAAGAGAGAAATATCATGCTACCCAATTTTCTAGTTTTTTGAAGGAGATGACTTGTTACAAGATAAGTGCATCTTCTAAGAAGGAACTGACCAACTAAATATTTCATTTTAGCTCGAGTGAAGTTGATTCAGTGGAAGGAATAGATTGAGCCTTCAATTAATTGACACAGTGAGTGGCAACATCAACCTTCCCATTAAGAAACAAACTTTCTCATCCCCAATTGGATATAGAGATTGGCATTATGAAGGGGAGTTGAAGTGAATCAAATCATCCAGAGGTAGAGTAAACTAGATTAGAGGTGTGCAAGATCGAGCATTGAATTGGAGTAGTGGCTCAAATCTTGAAGGCCCTTGGAATTCTAAAAGTTAATGCATGCTTCTATATCAAAGTTAGTGAATGAAAGAAAGAGAAAAGAGAAACCATGGGAGACTGTTGATGGAAAATGGTCTCGATATTCACAGTATGGTTAGTACATAATCTAGAACTCATAAGACCACCATTGGCATACTAGACAACATGGGTATATGTTATTATTGCATTGAGAGCTAAGGTTTACTTGCCTTTGCATTTTCATCTAGCTCCTTGTGTGCAAGTTACGTGGTGAATGGAGCGAGCATAGTTGGTTGTTGAGAGTAGGCTCCATTGAGAACAAAGGCCTTACAGTGATCGAAAGAACAAAGAAGAACAAGATCCTTGTATAGGGCAAAGGACAGAGGCCTGATAGCCTTGCCAGAGACATAACACTTTGTACAAGATTCAGAATAGAGCTCAAAAGGAACTTTCACACAATATCCATGTTGGTCAACCATGGTCAACCAAATTCAACCATGGTCCACCATGTTCAACCATAGACAATCATGGTCAACCATAGACATTGATTAATCAAAGATAACCATAGTAAAACATGGTGAACCATGTCATCCATAGTGAACCACAATCAACATGGTTATCCATAGTCAACATGGTCAACCATAGTCAAATGTGGTCAACCAAATTCAACCATAATCATTAATAGTTTAACATAGTCAATCATGGTCAACCAAATTCAACCATATTGGACCATTGTTTACCAAAGTCAATCACAATCAAACACATAATCAACCATGTCTAACCAAAATAAACTATGGTCAAACATAAACAAACATGATCAACCATGGTAAACCATAGTGGTCAACCATACTAAAATATCATAGGTATTTCATTATTAATTATAATGATATTTTAATTCACAAATCTACTAATCCTCCCA
>JZKD02S1903957.1:1318967-1338564 GCA_000966675.3 Picea glauca
GTTTGTAATTCAGCCCACTTTTCATAAAAATATTACAGGCGAAGGTATAATATTGATAATGCTCTCATGAGCGCTATCCATCCTTCGTTTGAAAACAACCATAAACGACAGCTATGATCATATGTGATCGTTGCTTCATGCACTAAAGAAATATTTTTGTCCAGCCACCGACATACAAGGAAGGACTAAAGAATTACCAGAAGTCGCCTGCAGAATTCCCGAAAACGAGGAATTGGAAAAGGTTTACATATAAAACTAAAATCGAGATCTCTGTCAACTGGGGAATAAATCGTGGAGCATGCATGGAAACAGAAATGCTGGTAGGAGACCAAATAATATGGAGCTCATGTTATCATCTGGATAGGCTCAACAAATATTGTACTGGAATCAGATCAGATTGTTGTTTGGTGTAGAAGCAATTTTAAGATGTCACAAAATAAATTTATTGAACTGTTGTTTCACACACATAATTTATTGAACTGTTGTTTCACACACATCCAGACAATATGTGGTTGAGTCAAAAGAATTTGTTGAGGCCATGACCTTCAAAGAAGCATATCACTGTTTGGTGTAAAAGCAATTCAAAAGAAGTAGCACAAAACAGATCCAAACAGAGGGAAGGATATGATGTCAATCTCGCTCTGTAAAGCTACGATCGGTGCCGTTGTCTCGAGGGAAGGTATGAATGTTGTCAGACCAGCGAGCAGGTGAGTGTTCGCTGCTGGCTGTTTCGTGTGAAGAAGAAAGTGCCGCGTACTGTGATTCACTGGCGTCTCTGATCATCTTGACGACGTCCCTCATGCTGGGTCTCTGCTCCGGAGCCGGGGAAACACACCTCATCGCTATGTTGAGGAGCATCGCCGACTTATCGTCCGACCCATCGCTACCAGACAACGATTCATCCAACACTGCGCCTTCCTTTTCCTTCTCTTCTTGTCTAACGGACTTAACCCAACTTGGAAGGTCCGAGATCGTCTCCATATGGTCCTGCGATGGCGCCTGGCCAGTGAGGATTTCTAGGAGGAGAACTCCAAAACTGAATACGTCGGCCTTGGTAGTCAGTCCCGTGCGACGGGGGACGCTCGCGCTGGCGCTGGCACTGGCACTGGCACTGGCACTGGCCCTGCACTCGGGTGCCCTGTAGGCTAAGGCCAAAGAAGCCGGGGAGACTGAGGCTGAGCCATCTTCCTCAGGCGAGGGTGGCTCGCTGTCCAACAGAGCCAGCCCGTAATCTGTGATGCAGGCCTCGAAGTCAGAGCCGATGAGGACGTTCGATGACTTCAGGTTTCCATGTATTAATCTGAGTTTTGATTTGGATGGGGATTGCCCTTGGCTCTGCCTGTGAATGTACGCCAAGCCATGGGCCACGTCCTCTGCGATCTTGAGACAGGATGTCCAGTGCAGTGGCTTTCCTGATGATGATTTCGTACCTGCGCTGCCCCACCCAAGAAAATTAGAGGTTTGACCAAATAGTATTACCCAATCAAATCATCATAATCACATTTTAGTGATATTCCATAAAGTAGTACATGCATGATGCACATTTTTTACAAATGGATGACAAAAATTCTACATTATTATATTTTATTCCAAAAATCCATAAGAATCTATTATCATTGAATATGGAGAAACAAGTGGATAAACAAGAGATTATGGAGAAACAGATTTTAGTGAAATTCAGAAATAGATTTAGGTGAAAAAGGTCATTTTCTGTTTTTTTTTAAATTTCATTTTTGAATATATAAATGGATTTAACATTCTGAAAAACCTTTAAAATATTGGAATTTCGTAATTCAATTATTTAAATATGAAGTTTCAATCATTTTTGGTTGGAAAATATGCTTGTAAAAACTCTTAAAATCTATTAAATATTAAAATATGTTTAAAGTAGATTTAAGTGATTATTTCTGTAAAATCGAAAGCTCTGAAAGTTTTTCAACATACTGAATCCATTTCTACATTCAAAAATAGATTAACATCTAAAAATAATGATTTATATAAATTTATATCGAGCCAAAAAAACCATTTCTTAAAACAACTAACCAACGCAATTCCATAAACCTTTCCCAATGAAAATGCATCGTTATTGCCTCGCATCAATACCCATACATATATTAGATCTTATTTCACATAAGGTTTTACTTAACCAACTGCGCACATGTTCATGATCTCCACATAGAATTTGATCACCATATCCCCATTAACGGATTAACAATAGCATTTCAACTTTATACTATGGGATTCGAGCCGATTCACGGATTCACTGTAGCACTTCTACTTTAAATGTCCACTGTACCATGAGATTCAAGTGAAATTCAAGCCAGGTAATATTGGCTGGAATCACGGTTCTCATCATGGTCTCTCACTCAGTGTGAATAAGATCTTTTCACCAGAGCAAATGTCTAACAATACTTATGTTTCGTTTGTCTACGCGTTGTGGGCAAGCAACGGCCAAACTTCATGGCCGCTACCGATCAGTATCCTGATAAGAATCTTCAATTGAGAAGCTACTTCGTGTTGGCATTCAGTTAAACTTGAATAACCTGCAATTAGTCTTGCGAGTAATGCCAGTATAGTTGTACCAGGGTATCGAATCTTCCATAGAATTACTAGAAAAAGACTAGTGGCTGCTCTGTATTCGTAGTTGCGATTAACTGTCAATTAATGTAGCTGCGCTAATTGATCTATGAAAAATCTTACGCTTCAGTACAAAAATCCCTATAAACTCTCTGTAGATCATAGTCCTCTTCAATTCAAATCTATGTCAATTTGTAAATAATTGGCATCCGACTGTTCATTCATTCGTCTAATCTAAACAGACATCAGAATGGAAATCGATATAATTAGCAGAGTCAGATTGGAGTTAAGCCAGTTTACTGACCGTGTATCAGAGAGAAGAGGCTGCCGTTGGGGTAATAGTCGTAAACAAGCAGTTTTTCCTCCATGGCCTGGAAGTAGGCCCTGAGAGAAACGATATTGGGATGCCTCAGACTTCCCACTATTTCCATGTGGCTCTCAAACTCACTTCGGCTCACCCTGCTGGAGTTCTTGAGCCTCTTAACGGTTACAGTGAGTCCACCTTCCATGACAGCCTTGTATGTGCTTCCCAAAGTACCCTTTCCCATAATCTCAGCCGCTGCCCTCAGCAGATCCTCCAAACAGTAGTTTTGCGTTTCTCCAGCGCAGAACACGAGACTTCTTCCGCTACAGTCGTAAACCGCATCCAACGCCGGAGGACTCTTGCCCGAGTACTGATCGGACCAAACTTGCTCTGCTTTATCTGAAGAATCCCCATTTTGTTTCACGCCAACGCTCCTCTCGGCGTCCTCTACTGCCTGCATCTCACCCCCTCTCATCTTCCACAGCAAAAACATAATCAACAAGATAGACGCCAATCCCACCGCGCTTCCAACCACAATGGCAACGGTTTTCCCTCGACAGGGTTTCTTGGACTTTCTGTGCTTCGTCAGAGGCAAGAAAGCTTGAATTTGCGGACTAGCAGATATGGCAACGAAAGGCACAGCTGGGACCGGTGCCGTAACGCCGCAGGGTTTCTGAACGGGCTTCCCACAGAGACCCGGATTCCTTGCAAACGAAGAAGAATTGAATGCACTTAGGGTCTCTGGTATCAGTCCAGAAAGAAGATTGTTGGAGACATTGAATACCTTCATACTCGACTGATTAAACGCAGGAATCGTCCCGCTGAATCGATTGTTCTCTAAAAGAACAGCATACAATCTGGGGAGCTTGGCCAGCGCGACGGGAATTTCCCCGCCTATAGAATTATCTGCCAGAAAGATAATCTTGAGACGATGTAGACCCGCGATCGAAGCCGGGAAAGACCCGCTGAATTTGTTCTGATTGAGGAATAAGCTCTTGAGGTTGTGTAGCCCTGAGAGATCCGGAATGGGGCCTGTGAGTGCATTTCCTTTGAGGCTGATAAGACGGAGCTGGTCGAGCAGATTAAGCGTATTCTCTGCAAATGTTCCATTAAGGTTTAAGTGCTCCAGAACGAGCTTTTGTACCCTTCCATTTTGACATTCTTTAACTCCCTCCCATTGACAATGATTAGCAGATCTCCACTTAGACTCTAAAGTATGACCTAGGTCTGCATACTTCTTAAATGCGAGAAGAGCAGCCTTGTCTCCCGTATAAGCACCTGTGTACTGAATCAGCAAAACACTGAAAACTGAGAGACCCAAAACACCGGCCAACGTCATTGTTACCTGTCCTTACCTCAAAAACTACAACAGATCTACATGCTGCAGGGTCACAGAATGAAAGCTATGACTAGAGTTTAGTCATGATCCAAATTTCGTGGATAAAGCTCTTTGCAACTTTGAATCCAGCCTCGAAAAATTCATCGGAGTTTCTGATTGATTCGAACTTTGACTTCGAAAAATTCATCGGAGTTTTCTGATTGATTGGAACTTTAACTTCTTATATCGCCAATGCCAGATGCCAACAACTAATTTACTAAACCGCAACTGAAAACAATGCAAGAAATCGATTTCTGAAATGAACGACCTGTTGCTATTTTAAGTCCATCCCAGGTCCAGCTTCAGCACAACCCTTAAAGCTACGATTTCTTATGAGTGTTCAACAATCTGCTCTGTCGCTCTGATAGCAGTGGACAGAGCAGAGTGAAGATGGCAGTAAAAATTGAAAATGGTGCCCGGATCACGTGCTTCTATACCGAAATCTGAGAGACATGGACAGATTGCATCTTAAAGCTTGTTGAGATTCCGCAATCGTGTACTGGCGAGGACAAGTTAATTATATGACAAATTAATTTAATATTACAGACAATTGCATTGGAGCGGGAGCTTGGATCAGCACTTGAGTGAAGTGGAAAATGGAGTAAGTCCCCCTAACGCCCAGAGGCACATGGGGGGTACTGTTACTGTTACGCCCATCACACAACAGCCTACGTTTCCGATTTCTGCTGCGATTTGCCATCCATCATCGGAGATCCCTCTGGACTGTCAGCATGTGGGAGTGGAAGACCTGCTAACTCTTCTGTTTCAGGAAAACTAAAATGAAGACTAGTAAAATGTGAGGTTGGGATCCCTTCGTTATCTCTGAACAGACTTACAGGGACAAGTCAGTCCGTCTGCCCATCCATGCTGGATCCAATTGGAAAGTGGAATATGTTCAGCTTTGTGTTGGGATATGGGGCCAGCAAATGTTGGGGCCGGGACATGAAAGCTGGATCTTGTGGCAATTACAATCTGCATGGCTTTGAATACATCGTTTCACTATTTACTTCCAATACAATCGCCTGGTTGCTATCCGTTTCTTCCTCTTATGTACTGAAAACGTTATGGGCCCATTCACGGCAATTTCTAAACTCATAAACTAGAATCTGAGAGTTAGGTGGTCTAGGTGGTCTAATTATTAAATGTGACGTAAGATTATAAGGAAGTACAGCGGAATCGTCTCTCATAATTTCACAACTGTGTCATTCTCCTTTTCTTTTGGCTGTTGGGAAATTTAACCTCAAGAAGATGCAGGTGAGATGGATGTAAGGATAGCTAATGTGGAAAACAGTCTTACATTGTTATTTAAAGAAAACTGCTTCATCTTAAATAAGGGGGTAGATTTTCACTCTTATCAGAGATTTTTAGGTCTTGGATCATTAACCTGTTTCTTACATTCAAGAATATGGGGATTTTAGCCACTCACAAGTAATTTTAGGTCTTACTCCAAGGTCAAAAAAGGTTGTTTCGGCCTAAATAGTATCCAGAAGAAAGCAAGAATCCCTTGAGATCATTGTCCAAACTACCTCCAATGAGATCATGTGCTTTCTAATAACAACTAGCCTTAATTTCATGATATTTATTTTCACCAAATGTACATCAAATAACATGAAAATTAATTTGGTCACCTTAGGTAATTATATCTAAGAGTGATGCACTAATTTGGTTATCTTAGGTAAGAAAACTGAGATGAACTCCCAGTAAGATGTGAAAGCCTCTTTTTTACTCCATCTAGTTGATCTTGATATTGCCAATTCACCTATGCCCCTTCACATTGGATGCTCTAAAACTTTCTAAAAAACAGATAAAATAAGGATATCTAAGTCATGATCGACAAAACCTACCTTAGGTCCATGTGGTTGGAGACCAAAGGCTAAAGAACCACTGTCCTCAAAGCTCCATCACCACTCAATTGTATATCTTCAAGATTGGATTCCTCAAACCCCTAGGCACCCTTGATTCTAGCTGCCTTGCAATTTGTGAGTTACTTTAGCACAATCCAGGGTTTGTTCTCATTGACATCCCATTGAAAAGTATGACCATATTTCTCAAGAGCACCATATTTAGCAAATTTGTTTTCTTGATTTCAAGATGGGAGAACATTTTGCATTCGGATGTTCCCAGTATTTGAGACTAACTTTACACTCATCATATGCTTTTTCTTAGACTTAAATATTAAAACAATTTATTTATTACAAAGGAATTTTTCTTTTATAAATCTACTCAATATTACAATCTCCCTTCTATTTGGCATTTGTTACATGAACAAAAGTTTCTTACTTTTATATAATCCACAATGTTCTTTTACAATAACTATATATCATTTATTATATTGTACTCATTTCCGTGAATCAATTTTAACCTATAATACACAATAAATATATAAATTAAATCAAAGTCCTCCCAACATTTTCTACCAAAACTGTTTGGTGTATGAATTTATGAAATGGCAGATGTAACACATATTTATCTCACCCGTCCGTTGCGGCGTAATATCTTAATATTAAAATATATATTTATATTTTGAGACATACCCATGGTCTCACTCACTGAATGACGTGGGATTTCCTTCCCTCTCGCACCTAATTGAGGACCATTTTGACTCACATTTTTAAGATTCCTCAACATAGATGTAGATGTAGTACTAAGGGATGGGTGCAATCAGACCAGCGTTAATGCATCGGATCTCATCAGAACTCTGCAGTTATGCGCGCTTGGGCTAGAGTAGTACTGGGATGGGTGACCTCCCGGGAAGTCCTAGTGTTGCACCCTCCCCCCTTTTTAAAATGTTACTTCTTAACATCCAGTCCCGTGAGACAGCTCAGACGGTAAGCGTACCTTTCTCCAAGAGATGGGAGGAGGTCTTGTGGTCGAACCCTGCTGAGTCTCCAGGATGGATATTGTAATGCTGCTCTGTAAACACTTTATACACTGATGAATATAAACGAGAAACTTTCCCGTGGAAAAAAAAAAAAGATGAATTAGAATATTTGCTTAGAATATTTGCTAATGTTTTATTTACAATCGAATTGATTATGTATTATTATTAAATAAAAAGTATTTATTGTTGATTTGAAGGATATTTTTTAATTGTCTCCGAGGTTTAGAGTAGTTGGTGAGGGAGTGAGTTGTTAAGGTACTCTCTGTAATTGAAAGTCATCGGTTTAAAACCCCTGGGGACACCTCAAATCCAACCATGTTAAGGGTTGGTGTGGTCCAAGCCGGATACGATCCCCATGTGACTTTGACGGCTTAGATGCCCCTGGGTCGTGGCATCTCAGCCACAGGTTAGTCCCTCGCTAATCACATGATTCAGGATTACTAACAAAAAAAGGGATATTTTTTAATTTCACTTAATAATTTAATAATAATTATCGAATCTATAGTTTTTACTTGCAAATTGATAGTTTTTTTTATCTAAGACCTTATCATTAAATGAAAATTCTCTTTCAAATCAAACCTTCGTTTAGATTTTTTATCAAATAGTTTTATGATATCTTTGTTCATACTATTAGATGTCATGTTGTTGAGTTCTACTACCGCACTTGGTGGACGTAGTGAAGTTGGTTTTTGCGGTGAAAGCACCTACATGGATTATTGTAGTGTAACTTATGGGTTGAATATTGTTGGGTTGTGACAACACATACTCTTGTCGTTACATTCGTTTGGAGGTTTCTCAAACGTTGGACTTTCTAGATGCCTGGAAATGCTTGAGATCTCTCTTGGTTAAATGTAGAAGCCCGTGAGGAGCTTCTTGGGATCTGTAAACCATTTCTCCATTGGTTAAGCAATAAAAGCATATCATTGCCCCCTTATTCGCCTTTGTTCTTGTTTGTCGTGTGTTTGCATTCCTTTCTATGTTAATTGCTTATGTCTTGCAGGTGTCGAGTCTAACAAGTGGTATCAGAGTGGGTTCAGGAGATGCATGCATGCACACGGTGATTATAGCAGAGAGAAGTTGCCATTTTTTAGAAGACTCACCACATGGAAGGTTGTCTTCGAACAGGGGAAAGTGAAGCAGCATCAGCACAATGGCATTGCCTAAAACAAACCGGGCAAGACTTTCATGAATATGGCATTGGCTAGATATAATGAGCTAGATATAATAAGCAAGGTTTTTTGTTGGAATGGAGGCTTGGAATTGTTGTGCATAGAGCGATAGAAAAAAATGAGACAGTTATGGGTCGTGTCAAGTAGATGGAAAAGCGCGGGCTATTTGTTATAGCGTCATTTTCCACTACACATGCATATGATGACTTATTGGCCTATGTTACATCCCTTTCCCTGATTGTAGGACTTAAATCCCCTTTTTCCTCCTCAAAAAATTATTTAAAAACCCCTTAAAGGAACTTGCATACATACGCGAGTTTCCTACTAGCAATCCGCGTACATGTTAATTTTGGCTCAAAAAAATATAAGCCCGATATTTCGGGCGGTGTTTATGGGTTTTTTTGTTCCCTAACTTCATAAAGCCCGTACATAACGACTCCAACCATCAAAATGGAGTATAAAACAGAGCCTTGGGGTAGAGGAAAAACATGGTCAAGACGTGCATCCTTATGCTGGCATTTTCAAGATTAATCTGCAAGTGCCATGTTTCCCTAGTGTATGAGATTATCCCCTCTTCTTGGAAACCCTCATTTCTAGAATTTTCATTCTCCTTATCTTGTTAGACTTGCTAGAATTTTCAATCTCCTTATCTTTCTAGAATTTTCGTTTTCTTGGACTTGCTAGAGTGCAAAGTGTTGGAGGCACTCCTATACATTTTCAGCCTTGGGTGGAGGAACTTGGAGCTTAGTTTTGGGACTATGCCGCAACAGTTACAAGTTGTAAACAACCTCTTTTTCTTGTCTCAATAAAGTATCTATCATTCTCCTCCGATTCTTTGTGTTAATTTATGATTCTGATGATATTATGTGTATATTATTTTGAATCTAACATTGAATTTGAATTGATTACATCTAGTTAGTTAACATATAACTACTTTCTTGCAGTTGCATACTTCTTTGTCTGCAAGAATTTCAGAGGGTTGTTGTGAAGGAATTCCATAGAAAAAGACATCAGGTGGGATCTACTTCAAACATATGATTCCACATGCATTCTTCTTCCCTTTTTCTAAAAGTTTGTTTAATTAGAGTCTGAGAGAAGTTTCATTGGGCTTTGATCTATTGTGGTTCTGACCCAAAAAGCATAGGAAGTAAATTTTTGTAACATTAGTTGAGGCACTGGAGGATGACTAGCTGGATCGAGTGATTGACAGTGAACCCAAGATGTGCACCACCGAGGCAAAGAAGAGATAGCAGGCCCCTTCAACGGGTGTGTAAGGCACGAACGTGGGAATGGATTGGTTGAAAGTGGGAGTTGATTGCAAATGGAGGCCATGTGGCTCTATTACTTGGCATTCCTTGGAATTGGACCAGGGAATGTGCAATGAGGAGGAGGGTCGAACCAGAGGCAGAGTTGACTGCAAACAAGAGCTCCCAACTGAAAATCTGGTGGTGCAAACTAAGTGCTCATCGGACGGGAATTGGGAGTCGGGCAATGAACATTTGGCAGTGGTGGAAGATTTGACGGTCGTGGAGGTTTGTGAAAATGACGTGGTGCCCAGCCTAGGAGAGTGAAAATCCATGTGCGGGTCCAGGACATAGCATATGACATCTCCGACGGGCGTTGGGGAGGATTCTAGTGTGAGGAGTGTTGGAGCAGGGACATGTGTAGGAGTGTCAAGATTTGGAGTAGGTGCAGGGGCCAGTGGTGTTAGTTCTGATTTTGATGTGGGCTCCAGTGCCAATGAAGGCCACAAAATAGGTGTCAGAGGTGATGGAGTGGGCTTTGGATCTAGTTCCAACAACGATGCATGCTATGGAACTAGAGATAGAGGGATCAACCAGGGTTACAAAGTTGGTACAAGAAACGACACTAGACACAGTGAGGGTGTTGTCGGAGTTGGTTTCATTGTAGTCAACGATTCTGGTTACGGGGTCGATGGTGCTACTAGTGGTTTTGTTGTTGGCGACTGATCTGAGTAGAGGTGAGTGGAATGCAAAGTTCAAAGTAGAAGTAATGGGAAGGTGGATTCTTTGAATGCAAGGTTCAAGGTGGAGTTGATAATTCTTTTAAATTATATGTAAATGGGCATGCGACTGTAAGACCTAGTTCGACATGTGTACCCCAGGATTGATTGTCACTGGTAAAGTATAGAAGACCTAGGTGATAAGGGGGAGCATGCGGTATTCTTAGATGCCCTATCTTTAAGGGAAGAATGGTCGGTTTTGGTCACCGGGGTGGGAAAGTTAGGTCAAGAGTCCTGGTTTTTTGGCATATGTTTCTGGTAGCTTGTGGTTTTTTTTAGAGATCATGTATTGCATGTAATGAAGCATTGAAATTATCCTAGAGGTGATAATTGAAGGCTCACTTTGCTGGCTTGGCTAGATTTGATCAAGGAAGTACATCTTTGTTGGTTATGGTGATGGAGTTAAGGGATGTAGATTGTAGGTTCCTACTACCCTCAAATCATCATTAGTAGATATGTGTACATGGAACAATCAAGAGTTGTTCAGGATAATGACATAAGAATTATTTGCAAACTTAGGAAGACATTGTATGGCTTGAAGCTTGAACATACAATAGTACAATATGTTTGATTCCTTCATGGTGAGCCAAATTTTACAAGAAGTGAGTATAACCATTGTGTTTATGGTATATTCATTATCTTGGTGATATATGTTATGCTTGTATCAATCACAAGTATGCTTGAGATTAGTAGGTTGGCTTAGTTGGCTAGGACGATTGACATGAAGGATCGAGGAGAAACTAAAAAAAATATTGGGCATGGAAATACACAGAGACAAAAAAGATGGTAAGCTTTGGTTATCACAACAAAAGTACGTGGAGAAGATACTCAAGAAATTCGATATGAATAATGTGAAACTGGTCAATATCCATTTGGTTTTCCATTGTAATCTTTCTTTAGGTTTATGTCCTAAGTAATGAAGAAGAAAAGGGTTATATGTCTCATATGCTAGTAGGAAGGTTGATGTTTGCGATGGGATTGTTCAAATATTTCACATGCATTTGGTGTTGTTAGTGGACACATGGAAAAACCAGGTAAACATCATGGAAATGGGTGCTTCAATATCTTAGAAGTATGAGTATCGCCTACAATGGCTTCAACGATTTAGTTTGTGTTTATGTTGATTCAATGGAGGTAGAGTGCTCCATATTGGAGAAACTATTCATACATGTTCATGCAATCAGTTTTGTTAGATAATTTTCTTAATTTTTGAACCTAGCACTTGATACTTATTCTGAATAAAATCACTTTATTAAATAAGTGCATGGCTAGGTTACTTAACCAAACATTAACAGAATCATAAAATTGAAACCATACACATTGCACAAGATATTTATGGGTAAATCACCCCTGGAAAAACCATTGAGGGAAAACAAGATCTAAGTTGATTTTATTAATAAAATACTTGGGCTCCCATCTTGGGATAATGGTCCATCAAAGGAGTACAATGCAACAATATCCTAGCCCACCTAGTTGTTATCTCCGTTACTACCCCTTTACACCCTTCCTCAACCCTTCCCACTCATACTTGGATGGACTTCCCTTCACTCACTCAATGAGATGTTCTCATTGTCCACTTAGTGCGTGACACAAGCACATGAGAAAATAATCCCTCTTTGCCCCTATGTTCTCTCTATGTGTCTCATCCTCTCATTTAGGCTTCCCTTTATAATGTTGATTTAACCCTAAGTCCAAAACCCTAGATCTCCTCCAAAGTAATCAACGAATGACATCTAATCTCACATCCACTTTAGATCCAATGATTAGGATTGAATTAACTCACTTAAGTTACTAATGTCAACAAACTTAGGCATTTGACTTAATTAATCTCACATTAATCTAAAATATCATTCACTTAATAATCACTTTATCAAGTGAATTTCCTAAGGTTTATGAGAGGTAATAGGACGACTTCCACATGCTAGACACTAAGCCAATGTGGAAGTACCTGTCCGATGCTAAATACATCAACACTCCCTCTTAGCGAGGAAGTTACTTCTACCACCTGGAGGTGGCCCTGTCTTTGTTGTCATATCTGCTACCATGGTTGTTGTCTAATTCACCTAATTGGATGCTCCCTCTAAATAGAAAGCTATCCCTGCCATATCATTTAGATCCTTCTTCAAAGACTTTCCTTTGATCATGCTCCTAGAATCCTCCTACTCCTTAGCATCTTGCATGGACATCTTGCACCATGACTCCTTCTTGATAGACTTGGAAGGTTGCTCCTTCCCTCTTGAACCTGAAGGTTGACTCCCTCTGAGCCACTCAACCTTTGGAGCTACATGCTCCTTGTCCTCTATCACTCTAATGCTTGTCATAGCTCAACAAGCCACTTAACAAAAAAATTTGATGCTCGGATCCCTACCCGAGATCCATTGCCCATTTCCCAAACCTATTGCTTGATCCCGCCGCCCACTGCTAGGATTCGTTGCCCGCTCCCGGACCTCTGCCCAAGTTTTCTACTCATTGCCCGACTACTTTCTATAGCTTCCTAGGCCCTTCTCTGGGCTTCCCATTTGTTGTTTCCCTATTGGCATCTCTTTGGAAGTTATTCTTGTGGTTGGCTCATCTCCTTTGCATACGACCGATTCTTCTTATCTGCTTCACCTTCCGTGCTAGCTGGTGGTCTCTCTGGTTTTGGTGGCTAGGTTATTGGCTGCTACTATGCTTTTTTCACCCTCTACTGGTTCTCGGTCATGCCTTCCTCTCTGCATTCCCTCTCCTCTGCCGCTCACTGCCTCTGCCATGTTCTCCCAACAATTTCCACGGTTGTGTCTTCTAGCCGTCGCCTTAGCTCCCAGTTGTTAGCCACTCACACAAACCCTTTTTCTTATGTTGCACAACTGTTATGGTGGCCTGTTGTGGTGGCTACTACACCAACTCTGTCGTGGCAACTGCTACAACAACTTGCCTTCACCACTTCCCACGAACTCCACCTGCTCCCCCTGCCACCTTGCCCCAACCACAACCTTCTTTCTCTAACGACTTTATGGAGCCAGATCCACTTGCAGCCTGGTCCTCAACTAGAGCTCAAGCTCCATGCACCTAGATTCCACGTGTCGTCACCTATTCCTGACAGTTTTAATCTCTGCAACCCGATCTGAAGCCTCAGCTCAATCCCTGATGTTGTCTTCTCCCTGCTTAGCCAATCCTCAGCCGCTCAATCTGCCTCACACACACAAAACCAATCTATACGTTGTACGGATCATACGACGACCATACCACACAACTGCACGATTATTCCCCCCCCCTCCATTTTTATTTTCTTTTACTTGCTCTGTAGCCTTGTAAAAAATAAAAGAAAATTCCTAGTGCAAAATAACAATCTCATGCAAATCTGGCTTCCTTTAAAGACTAAGCTTTGATACCATGTTAATTTATGAACCTAGCACGCGACACTTATTTTGAATAAAATCACCTTATTAAATAACTGCACAACTAGGTTACTTAACCAAACATTAGTAAGAGCATAAAACTGAAACTATACACATTACACAAGATATTTTTGGGTAAATCACCCTTGGAAAAACCCCTAAGGGAAAACCAAATCTCAGTTGATTTTATTAATAAAATCCTTGGGCTCTTGTCCTGAGATAGTGACCCATCAAAGGAATACAATGCAACAATAGCCTAGCCCACCTAGTTTTTGTCTCCCTTGCTACCCCTTTGCAACCTTCCTTAGCCCTGCCCACTCACACTTGGATGAATTACTCTTCACCCACTCAATGAGATCTCCTTATTGTCCACTCAGTGTGTAACACAAGCACATGAACAAAGAATCCCTCTTTGTTCCTATGTGATGTTTGTGTATCTCATCCTCTCACGTGGGATGCCTTTTATAATGTTTAGTTAACGCTAAGTCCAAAACCCTGGATCTCCTCCAAAGTGATCAACAATTGAGATCTAATCTCACATTCAATTTAGATCTAATGGTTATGATTTAATTAACTCACTTAAGTTACTAATGCCAACAAACTTAGGCATTTAACTTAATTAATCTCATGTTAATCTAAAAGATCATTCACTTAATAATCACTTTATGAAGTGAATTTCCTAAGGTTTTCAAGAGGTAATAGGATGACTTCCACATGCTAGACATTAATCTAATGTGGAAGTACTGGTCTGATGCTAAATACATCAACAAAGTTGCGGTGGTGTTTGGCTTCTCCTAGCTTGCAGGAAGGTGATGTTTGATTCATTCGGCAAGGTATCAAGAAATTGTTGTCAAGGTGGAGATTGTTTGGTTGTGACAACACATACCCTTGCCATTACATTCATTTGGAGGTTTCTCAAGCGTTTGGATTTCCAGATACCTAGAAACAGTTGAGATGTTTTCTGGTTAAATGTAGAAGCTCATGAGGAGATTTTTGGGATTTGTAAACCATTTCTCCATTGGTTGAGAAATAAAAGCATATCATTACCCCCTTATTTGTCTTTGTTCTCATTTGTTGTGTGTTTGCATTCCTTTCTCTGTTGATTACTTATGTTTTGTAAGTGCAAATTCTAACCAATACCTTCCAATGTTGTAATGTTGTTACAATGCTAGTATAATAGTCATGGTGGTTGGTGTGAATAGATTGTTCATCATCCTCTTTGTAACTCTTGGCTTGTTGAACTTATCGTATACAATAATTTTCTTGATGGTTTAGTGTGACACTGTGAAACTCCAATGCTTGAAACCCTAATGAGGGTTTGTTGAAATTCCTAGCACTAAACAACCTTCAAAAGATGCTTTAATCTTTCAAGGAGTTCATTCGAATCCGAGTATGAGAAACCTTTGAGGTCATTGGAATACAAAGCGATGGTCTTTCTAAGTGTTGATGCCACTTCTACAATGTTCATCAAAAACTTCAAAAAACAAATAATTTTTTTTTCGTCTGTTGATGAGCAATCATAGAACACATAAATGTCATATTTGATTTGTGATTGCTACGACGTGGAGATTAAGATTTTTGTATAGAACTGGTGCTCTAGATATATCCTTAATGCTTCGCCTTCAACAATGTAGAAGATAGTTACA
Organism: Picea glauca; assembly: GCA_000966675.3. Classification (NCBI taxonomy): domain Eukaryota; kingdom Viridiplantae; phylum Streptophyta; class Pinopsida; order Pinales; family Pinaceae; genus Picea; species Picea glauca. The sequence goes on from JZKD02S1903957.1 coordinate 1,334,323, forward strand.
ATTGGAAAAATCTTCAATAAAATAAAAAGATATTACAATATAGTTATTAAAAATATATAATAATTTAAAAATTTAGATTTAAAAAAAAACCCACAAACTGCGCTGCCCCTCCATTACTGATAAATTTTCCAAAAAAACACCACTATATCTTAAGATGCAAGCCAATTATGCATATCTTTAGAACTTGTAAATAAAGCCACGTCAACAACTAACCTTGGATGAGTGTACCGTTACCCAAACACAAAGTTATATAATTAAGTATCAAACCTTGATTTCGAGGAAAGGTATAAATCACTTTTCTTAAAAAAATATTTTTATTAATAAAAATTTATACTCCATATATTGAAAAGTTTTTTATTCTTTATTTCATAATACGAGGATCGATACTTTGGTAAAGGGCCACAAGTACTAAAGGCGTAGGAGGCCACAAAAAAGGCATGTTACCTTATTGCTATTGTCAAGGTGGGGCTGTCATTTCATACGCATGGGTCCATGTGCTTAACGACATAGACCATTTGAGACCACAAACAAGACATGTTAACGTATTGCTATTGTCAAAGTGGGGCTGTCATTTCATACGCATGTGTCCATGTGCTTAACGACATAGAGAAAAAGACATTGCAATGCATTTACAAGTCTCAAAATATAAAAAAATAATAACAAGTTAACTTCATATCATTTCTCCTTAATTTAATTATACTTATAATTAGGAGATGAAGTTTATTTATTTATTATTATTATTATAAAAGTTTGGTGTGAAAATTTAGTGGTTGTTTTTACACATTTATGTAAAACATACCTTATAAATTCATCTAAGTAGACTAAATTCATCTAAGTAGACTAGTGCATTTAATTAGGAAGATTCAAATAAAACATGTCTTGACACAAAACTAACCAAATACTCAATAACATCAATGACAATTGATTTAGGTGACCTTTGAACTATATACATATTTTATTTATTTAACTAATCATTATTTTTAAATAATTTTATTGACATAATAAAAATAATTTAAATTTATTTTTTTCTATGCGTCGTAATAAACTAATTCAATTAAGCAAATTAATAGTTTGAAAACTTACTTTTTTTTTTTAAATAATATATATCAAGTTTGTTGGAAAAAAAAGAAGAGTAATAATGGAGTAAACTTATTAAAATAAAAAATAACAAGTATATAATTTTGATCATTTGTTGAGAGTATAATACAAATCCCATAATATAGTATCATATCATGATAAATGGATAGAGTATCAAATAAATTTATTACACACTATTATTTTATGTAGAGGCCAAACAATGTAAAATTTGAGTATATCTTCGATCATTTTTTGATATTTGTTGGGTCTAAAAAGTGAGAAACTACTATTAATGTAATATACCTAGGGAGGATAATATGGGGTAGCTAAGGAGCTACCCATGAAAATAATAAATATAATTTGGCCATAATCATGGAATAGGCCCACTTGGTAGTTGATGGGTAATAAATAGCCTCATTAGGTAGTTAAATTGAAATAATATAATAATAAGGGGTAGTTGGCATAGACCCCTAAAAATACTTGTAAGAAAGTATAAATACACATGAGTATCATTATATTGAGATATGTTGGATGTATTATTTTGTACCAATTATGACTCGAGGATGATTCCTTCTATAAGGAGTATTTGATGGTGTTATCATATCGTAAGGGTTCTTCTCTATATTTTTGTATTCTTCATGGTGTGAATGTTTTGGTATTCTTGAAGTTTAAGGATTTATTTTTGAAGTTAAAAACTATATTCTCTCTTATATTTATCAAAATTCACTACAAGTGGTATCAGAGCTTTTTTTTTTTTTAGCACAAAATGGAATATTTTTGTTTTCTTTTTGTATATTTTGTAAGGAAAAGAGGATGCCAACATTTAGGTCAATTTTTGAAATTTCCTATCCAAAATATGAAGAAACTAGCAATAGATCTAACTCCTCTAAAAAAATACTCGATTTAAAAAAAAAAAATCATCCAAATCAAAGTCCAATAAGTGGAGTTTTCACTGATTTAAAATCAACCTTTTCTAATGTTTTTTCAGTGATGTTTGCACGGTTTATAGATTGGATACTTTTAACAAAGTGCACAAAAATCTTAGTCAAACTAGTGCCAATGGATCCAAAGTGTAAGTCACATTTTATAATTGTGGTCATAATAGTCAATCAAAAACGTATCACATAAATTATGATAATTTTACATTAACCACCTCAAAACCCTAACTACATAAAAGAGCTCCATTGAAAAAGAAGTGATTTTGAATCTCACACCTAATCAAGGAGTATTTTGAGTCACATTTTTAATATTCCTCCACATAAATGTAGATGTAGTACCAAGTTCAAATCTAATATTTGCTCATGTTTCATTTACAATAGTATTGGTTATGTAATGTTCTTAAATAAAGAGTATTTATTGTTGATTAGATTTCTTTTTTTTTTAATTTCACTCAATAATTTAATAATAATGGCCGAATTTATAGTTTTTATTTGTAAATAAAATGAAAACTCTCTTTCAAATCAAACCTTAGTTTAGACTTTTTATCAAATAATTACCCAATATTTTTTTTTTAGACAATTCTAGATGACATGTTGAGTTCTATTACCATACTTGGTGGACATAGTGAAGTTGGTTTTTGTGGTATAAGCAACTACATGGATTATTGTAGGACATAGTAAAACTGGTTTTTGTGGTGTAAGCATCTACCTGGATTATTGTAGTGTAATTTATGGGTTTAATTCCTTCCAATACTGTAATATTGTTGCAATGTCAATATAATAGTTGTCATAGTTGATGTTAATAGATTGTTCATCATCCTCTTTGTGATTCTCGGCTTGTTAAACTTATCATCTACAACAATTTTCTTGATGATTCACTGTGATGTTGTGAAACTCCAAAACTCATGACACTTGAAACCCTAATTAGTGTTTGTTGAAATTCCTAGTACTAAACAACTTTCAAGAGATGCTTTAAACTTTCAAGGAGTTCATTGGAATATGAGCATGATAAGCCTTTGAGGTCAATGGAGTACAAAGCGATGGTATGTGTGTAACTGTCGATGCCACTTTTGCAATTGTTATCATAAACTTAAAAAAACAAAAACAAATAATTTGGTTTAAAACAAATAATTTAGTTTTTTTTCAATTGGTTGATGAGCAATAACAAAACCCATCAACGTCATATTTGATTTGTATGATTGCTACGAAGGGAAGATTAAATTTTTTATATAAAAATCATGATGTAAATATGTACTTAATGCGTCCTAGTTATAATTGAAAAATCTTCAATAAAATACAAATATATTACATTATAATTACTTATATATAATATAAGGTTAAAAAATTTGAAAAATCTTTAATAAAAAGATATTACACAAGTTGAAAAAATCTTCAATAACATAAAAAGATATTACACTATAATTATTAAAAAATATATAATGATAAAAATGTTCAGATGGAAAAGAAAATTCCCCGCAAATTCCTTCTCCATTAGTGGTAAAAAAAGAAAAACCGCTTTATCTTAAGTTGCGAAAAAATATATAATGATAAAAACATTCATATGGAAAAAAAAATTCCCAGCAAATTCCTTCTCCATTAGTGATAAATTTCGTAAAACAAAAAAGAAAAACCGCTTTATCTTAAGATGCACAGCCAATTACCTCTGAAGTCTAATGCATCTCTTTATAGCTTGTAAATAAAGCCACGTCAACAACAAACTTTGGATGAGTATAACGTTACCCAAACACAAAGTTATATAACCGATTATCAAACCTTGATTTCAAGAAAAGGTATAAACCACTTTTATTAAAAAATATTTTTATTAATAAAAATTTATAAAATTAAGAAAGGGCCACAAGTACGAAAGGGCGTAGGAAGTACGAAAGGGAGTAGGAGGCCACCAAAAAAGGCATGTTACCGTATTGCTATTGTCAAGGTGGGGCTGTCATTTCATACGCATGTGTCCACGTGCTTAACGACATAGAGAAAAAGACACTGCATTGCATTTACAAGTTTGAAAATATAAAATATAAAAAATAACAAGTTAACTTCATATTAATTTTCTCCATAATTAGGAGACAATTTTATTTTCTTTCTTTATTACATAAAAATTTGGTGGGAAAATTTAATGGTTGCTTCTCTACTTATGTATGATATCTTTTATAAAGTTGTAAAAAATTTATGGATAAGAATTGTGTGGAGTTTTTGAAACGTCCAACATTTCGAG
>JZKD02S1903958.1:26030-45290 GCA_000966675.3 Picea glauca
TGCGGGTTCTATTTGGAGTTAGGTCAATATAGTTGACGCTCCAAGATAGTCTAGCAGAGGAAGGATAGGAATGGAGATGGAAGTAGGTTAGGGAGGAAGGATGAGTAGTAATAGTGCAAAAGGTATAAAGATCTATCTTGTGGTGGAATTTAATGTTTTCCCTTCAAAAAAAAGAGAGAAATGTGTATATATGAATATTCATTATTACGTAACTAAATCACAGTTGTCTAAATAAAATTGTTGAACCAGATAATAGTAATTAAAGAATTTCTCAAACAATTGATAAGTTTGTTGTCTTTGATAAAAGACTAGTCTTGCTGACTGGATAAGATGCATACATAAATTACTAAAGGATGACAGTTTGATTATTAGTACATGCACGAGATTTGTATGTATTAGCTACACATGCATTTCTTGTACATATACACTAGTATGTATGAGTTTTCTTGACTTACTTACTAATAATGTCAGTTAATTGTTATGAATGTGTGAACCATGTTTCTTTTCCTTGTACCATAAGATACTTTAACTTCGAGACGAAGTTTCCTTAAGGGTTGGTGTATGTAACAACCCTAGTTGAATATATGTTTAAGGATTATTAAGTAAAAATTAATTAGGGGATTAATTGTCTTAACATGGTATTAATTAAACAAGATTGGTATAATGATACTAATTAAATATTTATTAATTAATTAATTGTTATAATTTTAATTAATTAATTTAATTAATTACCTATCACATTGAATGAACATGGTAATAATTTTAAAAGAGTTAATAAATTATATTGTTTAAAAAAAAGGGGTTACGTATACGGAGGGGATAAGGAGCATTAATATGTGGATAAGGGGCATTAACTAGGTGGGTAAGGTAATAAATGTGTAGGTAAGGTAGTAAATGAAGAAAAGGCAGTGAAGGAGGGATATGAGGGGAGGAAGTTTACGGAGGCAGGGAGGATCATTCTACGGGGAATTTGATTTTTGGAGGGTTCTCTTGGATTATGGAGGGGAGTGGGAATTCTGTAGTTGGGAAGGGTTAATACAGGGGGCACTGGTTTGCTGGGGGTTTTGGGCACCGGGGCCAGGATATCCATATGGTATCCTGGAGCTAGGTAGTTGTCCTAGTTGGCAGGGTGGAAACTCGGTTTTGGGCAGAGTTGGTCCGTGGCTTCAAGTTGGGCAAGACAATAGCATAAAGGTCAACAAGGCAAGTGGAAAGCGGAGGGTTAGCATCGGACCAAGGTAATTTAAATTAAGTATTTGTTTTATTTCTATTATGGAATCATTATTCGTTATGATAAATTTATATGCATATGTGCTGAATTTATAAGAAATTACTGAGTTACTGAAATCAAGTAGATATTACTGTTACAGTTTATGGAATTAATGGATGTTAAATTTATATGGTCACTACACTATTCAACGAAATACATGAGAGTTTCTTTAGTGATTTTCCCACGTTATTGCGGGAGTGGATAACATGGTTGAAAGATACCCATCTAAAAAATAGAGTTAGATCAGTGGAGTGGACAAAAGAAAGTATCATGTGGTTGAAGAGGGTGAATAACAAATTCAAGCGCGCAGTAGATTTTTTCCTAGACAACATTGTAGTAAGGTATATCACTAAGTTTGCAGTAGATACACTGAAGTCTTACAGTGTAGTAGAGAAGGATTTTCTTAAGGGCCCAAGGGGAAGGTACATCAGGTCACTGTACACTTTGATCAAGCGATTGTTTCATGATAAAGGGGTATTAACTATGGAATCATCTAGTTAAACTACCTTGCGTGCATGGTGGAGTTAGGGGAAAACACTGAGGAAGGCCTGAGATGGAGGGGGAAATAGATAGAAAAGAGCATAGTAAAGAGAAATATCCCATTATGATGGATCAAAAGAAGATCCAGGAAATTATGCAGGAGGCAGGAATGATGTGCAGTGGAAGACCCTACTAGTATAATCTTAATAGGAAAAAAATAGTAGTAGCCGAGAGGGAAGACTTGAAGAGTTATAAGGAAGCGGTAGAGGATCTTTGTGCTATGGAGAAAATTGAAGAAATAATGCGCTCCACATATGAAATAAATACTAGAGGAGCGTGATCTCATCAGGAAGCAAATAACCCTGTCCAGATCTAAATCAATGTAGAACCTACAACCCCATGTATGATTAACACATCAACAAAGAAAGAGTTGTTTAGAGAAAAAGTGGCTAACATTTAGAGGAATCTAGGAGATCAGAATAGAAGTGAGGGTACAAGTGGAAGTACCAACAACAATGAAGGTAGTGGTACAAGTGGAAGTACCAATAGCAACACTAGTGGGAGTTCAAGTCCGAACAACAATACATAGATAGTAGTACCACATGGATTAGGTACAACACATTCAATAATGGTAGGCATAGATCCAAGGACAAGATTACCATAGTTTCATGGGGATGGATCAGAAGACCCAGAGGAGCACCTATTCGTGTGTGAGAGAATATGGGAAGTGAAAAGATTCACTGATGAGGCAACAAAAGTAGTGCATCTAGAAATAAAATTCATAAATCCTGCACTGGATTGGTATATGAGTCTAGCAATAAACAATCCACAGGGTGCGTCGAGCACAGTAGCAGAGATCAAGAAAACATTGATCATCGAGTTTCAAAGGCCAAAATCAGATGATCGGTTTATGAATGAGTGATCGGGGTTAGACAAAAACTAGGAGAGTCTGTATGGGACATCAATCATAATTTCAAGACATTGAAAGGTAAAATAAAGTATCTCATTTCTAACATGTATCACATGTATCACAGACAATTTTTATAAACTCTATGTTACCAAACTTCAAATATACATTGAGACAGTAGAAATTTCAAACACAGGCAGAGGCACTATAAGCAATGGTGCAATTAGAGGATAATGAGTATAAGCATATAGATCCAACTATAGAGGATATGAAGGAAGACCTAAAGAACTTAGGGAGAAAAGAGAAGCAGTAGGGAGAAAAGAGAAGCAGTGTGGTGTACCCTGTGCAGATCAAAGGGACATCACAATAATGAGTGTTTGACATTTGCGCAGTACTTGGGAGTAGGACTAGAAAATACATTTCCTACAGGAGGGCCTTGGTGTGAAATGTACAAGACACATGGTCATGATCCTTATCACTGCCATGTGATGCAGAAGTACAAGACGTAACCAAAGAGTACTTTCTGTAACTTTTGTAAGTTAGTGGGATATGAAGAAAAAACTTGTAGAGCTTTGGAGTTAATGAAGGAAAGAACCCCAGATGCATATAGGATGTAGGTTGAGTTGATGGCAGGACATATTTCACCACATTTTGGAAATGTGCAACAATTTCAAGCAGTGCCATAGTTTCAACAACCCCCACAGTATAATTAGGCACCACAATATCATCAACAAAAAATGGATCCACGGGGGAACATAGGAGGATTCAAAGGTAGAGGAAGAGGAGGAATGGGAAGAGGCAGTGGGCCTATTATATTCCATAATTGTCAACAACAAGGAAAATATGCCAACAATTTTTCTCAACCAAAAAAAACATGTATGTACTATCGCTCAATAGATCACGTGATAGAACAGTGCCCGAAGTTAATGACGAAGATGGAGGAGAAGAGGAATATAAATAACCAGAATGTTTAGTGGATTGTTGCAGAAATAAGGGATCTTGGGAGGAACATCAACATAGTGACTAGAGTAGGAGTGAAGACAAGAGCAGATGTGCATTATCATAAGAAGGAATCTTAGTGAAGGATTCAGAAGAACACTCAACCACAACAACAGTTTTATGCAATGAAGGAGAAGGAAGCTTTCAAATAAGAAAAGAAGGAGTTCCTAAAGGAGAATGTAGCATCCACATCAAACACTGCACCGAGGTATGATACTCCTATTTTTGATATGCCTCACTCTTTGGATCATACTTACAAAGGAGAGAAAACAGAGAGAGTAAGAAACTTAAAGAATTTCCCGGAATCTTGTTTGAAATTGCTTAATGATAAGAATTCCATGCATTTGTTTAAAAATGTGCTTGAGAAATATAGCATAGAAGAAGGGGTAGGAACATAACCAAAGAAGATTAATCAAGTCCATAGGAAGAACAAAAATAGTAGAGAGTTCATATTGAATGCAAATATAGGAGACTTTAATATGGGAAATGTTATCCTAGACTTAGGATTAGATGTCAACATTTTTCCAAAGAAGACTTGGGAAGCAATGGGAGAGCCTACATTAGGGTATTCCAATATCCAATTGAAGCTATCCAACCAGCATAGAGTGATTCCCATAGGTATATTGAAGAATAAAACAATGGATCTAGATGATGTGCGCACCACAACAACTTTGATGTGATGGATATGGTGGATGAGTCTATACCATTTCCAACACTAATGGGAATTGATTGGGCCTTAGATAATCAAGCCATAATTTTCTTAAAGAATAGAAATATGATATTTGAAGCTGGTAAATTTAGGGTAGTAGCACCTTTAGATCCCTCATATTGTGAAATATATGTAGAAATTGTGCCTAACAGTGTTCGAGAGGATGATGTGAACCAGTTGTATAGGACTAATGCACGAGAGGAAGACTATGTGAATCCAACTATAGATGGAGTACTCATTTGGAGGATTATCAATTCTGACATGTCATATTCAGATACTGGAGTAGCAAATGACATCAAATATTGCATGAAGTCTCTACTAGGAGGTGTGTCGAAGTTACACACACAGTAAGATGGTTTGGGACAAAAGTAAGATAGTTTCCCACATTTACTGAAGATGACAATTTAAAAAACTTCCTGGCAGAGTTTGAATCAGAGCTTTTGGATAGTCATAGATTATTAGTGTTGGACATAACACTAAGAGACACACCTCCACTATGGTGGGGTGCACATAAGAAGGTAATTCAGGATTGGTATCAGTGTAAGTGACTGATGCACATAAGATTTGGTAGGAGTCAACAAGATAAACCCATACATAAGTATAATGGAAGAAGGAAACCAATATATCACATAAATGATTTTGTCACTCACTGGATATTGGTACCACCAGGGGAATGGATGCATTGCTTTTTTCATACACTAGAAGGAATACCAAGTAGTTGGTACAAGGAGCAGGAACTGGGTAGAGAAATTGTAAGTTGGGGCGCAATGCAATAGAACTTTATTAGGACCTTTGCATTTGAAAGTGAGAATCCATGGGTGGATCTGGAATTACAGAGGATCAAAGGGAATATATTTGAATAATATGGGGTAGATACAATGACAATAGACAAAGATTACAGAAAAGAAACACTTGAACAATTAGTCCATTGTTATCAGGTTGCAGAAGATGAAGAAGTAGAAGACAACCCACATGACATACGAATAATACAAGGGGAAGGAGAAAGAGGGTTGGAATGAACTATGTTACAATCAAAAGATTTTACTGAACCCATGAAGATTAAAAAGGTCAATATTGGGACTGAAGAGAAACCCAAGATAGCCAACATTGGGGATTATTGGGACAATGAGACAATGGAAAAGATAACTGAATTATTGTGCGGCTATAATGACTTATTCCCAACCACATTTTTAGAGATGAAAGGGGTAGCAGGAGAACTTGGAGAAATGAAGATACCCCTCAGACCATATGCAAGACCAGTTAGATAGATACCATATATATTAAACCCCATCTATAAGAATAAAGTTAAGGTAGAAATTGACAGAATGCTAGAATCAGGAATCATAGAGCCTGTGGAAGAATCATAGTGGATTAGTCCTATGGTGGTTCATGAAAAGAAGACTGGAGGGATTAGGATATGTGTGGATCTGAGGAAATTAAATGATGCATGCATGCATGATCCCTCTCCTACATTTACATATGATGTTTCAGATAATGTGGGAGGACATGAAGTATACTCTTTCACAGATTGATTTTGAGGTTACCATCAGATCAGAATCACTCTAGAAGACAGGTACAAAACCACATTTGCAACAGAGTGGGGGTAATATCAATACAAAGTAATGTCATTTGGTTTAAAGAATGCACCAACAATATTTTCTAGATTAGTAGTAGCTTCATTCAAGGATTTTATACATAATTATTTATAGGTTTATCTGGATGATTGGATAGTATTCAGTTTATTGAAGGAACATGTAGAAATTCAGAGGATGATGTTAGAAAGATGTAAGCAATGTCAAATTTCCTTGAACATTAAGAAATGTATATTCAGTACACTGTTTGGTATCCTACCTGGTCACATTGTATGCAAGTAGGGCTTGATAGTAGATCCTGCAAACATTGTTGTTATTGTCAATTTACCACCACCAAAGTCAGTGCGCCAGTTGAGAGGAACATTGGGCCACACAGGGTACTACATAAAATTCATAAAGGGATATGCAAATATTACTGCACCCATGGAGAAGTTACTAAAGAAAGAAATCAGGTTTCAGTGGAGTGATGAATTCCAAGAGAGATTGGACATACTGAAAGAGAAGGTGGCAACAACAGCAATTTTGAGCTTTCCAGATTGGACACAAGAATTTCAGGTGCATGTGGATGCTTCATCCATTGCACTTGGAGCAGTTTTGAAACAACCAGGTGAAGGAGAGATTGATCATCCAATATATTTTTCTAGTAGAAAGTTGTCCAAGTATGAGTAGAACTATAATACTACAGAAAGGGAAGGTATGGCTATGGTATATGCCCTACAAAAGTTCAGACATTATTTATTGGGTCAACATTTTAATATGTTTACAGAACATTCCGCTTTGAATTACCTAGTTAACAAGCCAGCGTTGGGGGGGAGGATCTGTAGATGGTTGTTAATATTTCAGGAATATGATTTTGAAATCATAGTAAAACCAAGGAAGATGATTGCATGACTAGATCATTTGTCAAGAACTACTAATGGAGAGGAGCCAAAGAACTTGGAGGAAAACTTTCCTGATGCAAGGAGGTCAGGAGCCAAATAGATCATCATTGCAACATAATCAAGATCTAAATACATCATCAATGCAACATAATACTTAACTAGATGGGAAGAACCATCCCCAATAAAGGATTGTAACAGAAAAATTGCAATGCGGTTTATCTTTGAGAACGTGGTGACCAGATTTGGATGTCCTAGAACTTTTTTGAGTGATTAGGGAACTCATTTTATTAACAGTACAATCAGATCTATGAAAAAATAATTCAAGATACAAATTCAGAAGAGCACACCTTACCATCCCCAAGAAAATGGTACAGTACAATATTTTAACAACATTCTAGAAAATGCATTGACAAAGATTTGCAATGTCAATAGGGATGATTGGGATTTAAAGGTATCAACAGTCTTATGGGCTTACATGACTACATGCAAGAATCTTATAGAACATACAACATTCAAACTAGTGTATGGGAAGGAAGCAGTGGTCCCATTGGATTATTTAGTACCTAGTCTATGCATTGCACCAATCACCAACATGCCAGAAGAAGGTGTTGCACAGGAAATACTGGATTAGCTGATGGAGTTGGAAGAAGATAGAATTCTAGCAGGCTTCCACTAGGAAGTACAGAAAGCGAAGGATAAATCTTGGCATGATAGGAACATAAAGAAGAAAAGATTTAAAGAAGGAGATCTAGTTCTCCTCTATGACAACAGATATCTACAACACCCTGGAAAGTTTAAGATGCACTAGTTAGGGCCTTATCAGGTAGAGTCCATAAAAAATGGAGGTGCTATGCAACTGAAAGATATTGCAGGGAATAATCTCATAGGACTGGTGAATGGAAGTCGACTGAAGCTATATCAAGACAGTCGACCTAACAACCTAAGGTAAAAACATAGAGAGAAGGTATGATTGTACATATAGTATATAAAATATGTTAGAAGAAAAAGACAAAAATCCATAAAAAGAAGAAATATAACAAAAATAAAAAAAGATAGGAGCAAATTAGAAATTTTGATGTGATATATTTGTTAGAATTAACAGTGTGCCGCAAAAAAACCAGTTTTGAAGACATCGTGTGATGGAAAATAGTTGACATACACAAAAAGTGGAGCACGCAGGAAAAAGTGAAAAAGTGACAATTGTCAGTCTGAAACAACTTTCAGTACATAATTCCACTATAAAGTTAGAAAAGGGGGGAAAGCTAGTCAATTGTGTTTTTTTCTAAGGAGAAAAGCAAAGAATGAACCCTCAGTGCGAAAGAGAGAAAATTCATGATAGTCAGTAGAGATTTATAGTTCAGTAGTCCGAATTTCAGTAGGATGTCGCCACCGAGAGTTGGAGCGCCGAGCAGGGTCGAACGAAACACAAGTACTACCACTCGAGCGATGCAAAAAAGGAAAGAGGACATGCCAAATATATTGCATGTCAAAAAAATTGACATGCCGGACTATGATCCTACTACCACGCAGGTGGAGGAGGAACAAAACCTAGCACAAGAGGTTGGGTAGCTTGAGGAAGATGCAGAAAGAACATATTCCAACATGTCCAGGGGAAAAGGGCCACAACAGGAATAATAGGCCGTAGTTTCAGTACCGTAGGGTATAAACCTAGAAGAAGAACAAGAAACCGAGCACGAGGATGCACTAGAAGTTGGGGTGTCCTCCCCACAAGGGAAGAAGAAAAAGCTAGCTAAAATAAGTGCGCAAGGTGTACAACACACATAGGCGGAGTTGGAAATAGTTATGCCACAAATCCAAGAGGGAGTAAAGGATGATGATGAAATGGTAGGAGGAGTAAACACCATGAAATACTCAGATCATGAAATTGCAGATGCCATCAAATTCTCATATTTGGCGCAAAAAAATTACATGGAGTGCAAAGGAGAGGGCCCATCAGGAGCGCCACTATTAGAACCTACACAGTGGATTTTAGCAATTTACAACATAGGGATCATGAACCTGTTAGACATACCAAATTTTGGACATGGTAAACACATCAATGGATGTGTGAAACAACTCCTAGCAAGGGTGCATGGAGGAATATTGTTGATGGATAGGCCAATGCCTATTAATGTGGATTTGATTGCGGATATCATCGGGCTACCCACAGATGGGGAAAAGCTAGAGAAATAATTAGAAGATAAGACAAAGGAAACAACCATCTCTGATGAAATTAAGGTGAAATATGGCACGGAGAGAGGGAATAGGGGAATTTGGATCAATGACATCAATGATCCCATGACAATATTTTCCATAAGGCTTCTACGGTGCAAAATGATGTGCAAGTGTAGGAAGGAAGAAGTGTCAACAGGAGTGGTAGGAGCTACAACTCAATGTGCAAAGGGGAGCTCAGTGAGATGGGCCTCGTACTTGCTCAATTCACTCCTAGAAGACTGCAAAGACACACAGGATTGGGGCTCTAAGTTCCACTACTCATGGTTACTTATCCTCATTGCATTTATTGGGTGGAAAGAATTGGTGTAGAACAAGTACTTAGAGAGGATATGAAAGTGTGGCACAACCCGCTACACTTCTCTTAGGATCACAACAGACCCAAAGATAAATAAGGAAAACAATGACAATTTTGTGCGATACTTATCAAAGATACAAGAGCTAGTAGTCAATACCTGGAGTATTTCACCAGAGACTGCCCAGGATTTTGGACAGATATAAAATTTTAGGCAACATGCCACAACATGTGGTTCTAGGTGAAGAGGGACCTATCTAAGGAGTACTTGATACAACTGATCTACTACGTGACAATGAAGGGCATACAAATGGAGGTCCATGAATAGTTGGACAATTGGAAAGTGCCAGTAATTCCAAAAACGATGCCCACCACACAAACTAGGAAGCAGGACAAAACAGTCCCTACGCAACAGACATGCACAAACAGTGCAAGCAAAAAGAAGAAGACAACAACAGGTCTAGTGGGGGGAAGCAACCCAATCCAAAAGAAAAAAAGGATGCAAAGGAAACCAAAGGGTGGTTCTACATGAGATCCACCGCGCACAGAGCATGAACCAAGAGGTACAACAAAATAGGTGCACACAGGAGAAGAAAGGACATAGACACATGAAATACCCATGGAGGAAGAGAATCAGCAGGAGACAGGCATGGATACACATATTTCAGATGAATATAATCCATGATATTCTCAAAGTAAATGAACAGGGAAGAAAGCAAGTGGCCCTAGGAAGAAGGAAAAGGTTCATAGAAAACCACTGGAAACATCATTGACAATAGATGATGTTGAAATGGTAGCCACAATAGTTGACGAACGACTATCAGAGGTGTGGGAGAATGATGAGAATCATAGGGATTCAATTTTGGAATAGCTAAAGGAAGTGAAAACTTTGCTGTAGCAGATAAGGATCAGGGCAGCAGCCACAAAAAGATAAACCAACGAAAGCTAGGGAAGGAATTCTTTTTGGAGAAACAATGCAACTCACAGAGCAGGGGAGCGCCGATTTTATCATAATAACTGAAATGTTTTTCATTGACGAGGAAGAAACAAAAAATCCCCTGAAGGAAATTGAGAAATTGGACTTGGCGTTGGCCAAGATCTTGACAAAGGCACTGTATAAATTACAGATTAGTCTCACGCAAGAAATCAAGTCTAGGGCAAGGTCTAATATGACGAATTTACATGGAGTGTAGGATGAGAACATCATAGTCAAGGAAGCAATCAACTAAGAAGGGAAGGAAAATATGATAGGGAAACAAAAGGTATAGGAGATGGAGAAACGCATAAGTGAAGGATTCGAGAAAGCTAACCATAGATTATTGTTATGGACTTTTTTACTTAAATTCATTTTCACGTTTACGAACTTTTTTTATTTAAATTCACTTTCATATTTCGTTGTTTGTTTTTATAAATGACATTTTGAGATTATCTAATCAATTGAATCAGTGTACCTTTGAATTCGGGAAAATGGATATTCAAACATCTTAGTTATGAATCGATAATTAAGTCTTTTGGTTGGTGTCCATTCAGTGTAGTGGTTGCGGTGGAAATAATCGATGATTAATTAATTCTATGTGGAATTCCATTGGTGCCTATTCAATGCACTACTAGTGGCCTAGAAATTGGTCACTAATTATGTGGAATATGGTTGGTGTTAGTGAAATTTAATTGGTGCTTATTCAGTCCACTAGTGGTGGTCTAGCAGTTGATCACTAATTATGTGGAATATGGCTAGTGGTAGTGACATTTTAATAATGGGTACCAATTCACTTTGATGGGGATGGAATATATTCATAAACATTAAGCATAATGGAGTAAGTAAATTATTGACTGGGTATTTGTTGCATTTTGTTTATTTGATGATGAAACGTGTATAATAATGCACCACACAATAATCAAATAATTAACTTTAACTCGCTACATGATGCTCAATGTTAATCAAATATAACTATCTTTGAAAAATAATAAATTTTTGCGAATCATGTAAAAATTACAAATTCATTGTGTTATGAAAACATCTAAATGACATATACATACACTCTCAATTTATTTACTTTTATCAACATTATTCACTACTTTTAAATCCAAACTACTCTCGTTGTCGCTCAAAGCCTGAAAAACTTATTACAATGAAAACTAAAGGATCATATCTCTTTCAAATTTGTTTTGCTTATGGCTCATATCCCCAAAAACTTATTACAACAAAAACTAAAGGATTATATATTTATATTTTTACTTTACCTAAATTTTATATATTATAATAATCTTTTATTAACATTGTTTCTATTAAATTAATTTGGTTTGTTGTAAATTTTTTAAGACTTTTAATGAGGGAGGATAACCAATTTCTAGAGGTTTAATATTTTTTTTTCTCCAAAGAAAAAAGTCAAGTAATTTTAGTAAGGAACATAAAATTACAAATTCTTTGCAAATTTTTGATATTCCGAAATATCAAGAAAAGGAGAGATGAGTGAAATTTGTTTGCAAATTCTTGATATTTCGAAATAAAGATTACATATTAAAATTTCTCAATGTGAAGTCTCATTTCATCCATTGAATGACTAAAATAGAGTCTCGAAGAATTTTAATTTGTGAAACTCTTCTTTTGAGGGCTGATATGAGGGCTAGTTTAGGAGCCATAACTTTACTAAAATTGTTTGTGGCCTATCTGATTTCATCTTTGAATGAGATAATATGATTTGTGGAAAGGAATATGATTCCACCAGCCCCACCTCTGGATAGAGTACCTTGTGAGGCTCCAGGGAATTTCTTTGTTTGTATGATTTGTTGAAACTCGATTATGAGGTGGAGAAGAGGAAAATTGAGGATAACCATTTAGGATTTTGAGGGTTTGAGTGGTACATTTGAGAGACAAGGTTTCCATACCCTTGAATAGTTCGGCTAGCTAGATTCCCCAAGCATAAGTGAGGGGTAGATCTTTGTATCTCTTTGTATCCTTGTTTCAACACTAGCTTCTAAGAGCTTCTCTAATCGTGTCTCCTTCCCAAGTGTTATGAAGTATTCTTAATTATTTTATTTATTTCCAAACTTGCTGCAAGAAAGGGTAGGATATGATGATATGGGAGTTTGTTTTTAAGTTTACTTTACAAAGAAAACATCTACTAGTTCCTTCAAAAAACATTTTTTGGAGGATATCCCAAGGGCCCTATTGTCGAGGAGGCAACACATGAGATTTTCTGATTTAGCATGGCATTTAAACTTCTAGATGGGTTTCCACCACTATAGTGGTATATTATTGATTCCTTCTGATGCTAGGGCCTTGTATCCAACCTTCGGTTTGTAACTGCAAGAGGGATTCAAAGACCATATAATTTCATCTTCCCCATCATTCAAATTGATACAACATTTCCTAAGGTTGTCAGTGTAAGCCTTCCAAACATCTACAAATTCCTCCCTAAGACCCATCTTACTCCATGAGATCCATTGTTGTTTTTGATTATTCGCCAAAGGTTCCCTTGCTATATGCCTCAGATTATGGTATCCTTTGAACTTGAGTTCATGTATGAGGGGAATCGACAATTTGTAAGAGTCCTCACTTCCAATCCATCAGTCTAGTCCTACCTAAACCTTCTCCCCCTTTCCTATTCCCCAAATCAACCATTTTCCAATCAACGGGAAAGCCAAAGTAGCTTCTTTCCAAATGATCAATGTGTTTTATTTTTATTTTTTGGAGGGTCTTTACCCAATCCTCAATGGAGTTTGGGGAAAGGTATTTTTACTTTATGACTTGTACCCATAGTCCTTGTCCTTGCATGGGCCTCTATATGTTCTTTGCAGCAAGATCTTTTGATACCCCACCCTCCTTGACATTTTGGAATTGCAAGTTTCTTCTAGGATACCAAATCCATGCCTATTTCCTCTCTTTCCCCAAACCAAATGAATATATAGAATAATTCTCTGATGCATTCTAGAACACCTTTTGGGATCTAGGTGAGGTATATCCAGTAAATCGGGATAGCCTCAAGGATAGATTTAACTTGGAAAAACTTTCCACCACAAGAAAACCATATATTACATTATTGATACTTTTTTCAATCTCGACAATAAGCCACTACCAGACACCTTTAAGATAAAATTTAACTTTTAAATGAAAACCTAAATATTTGAAACTAGTATCAAATTTAGTTATAGGAAAGGACAAGTGCTAGGATATATATAGTTTTTCTACCTTAAGAGGCCCTAGTAGGATATCATTGATTAGGTTGGGTTGATATTGTTGGATATATTACACACACCTAGGATATTTTTCCTTATTTTCCTACGTTTATTAGTCATTATTGAGGGTCTCTTATTTTTTAGGAACCTCTCCTACATTCTAGGAGAATATTCTCTTCAATTTAGAGTCAGTTAGACTCAGTTACACTTAGTTAGACTAGTGGAATTCACTCATGCATGGAAACCTCGGTTTTATCACCAACAATTGCATGTGTTTCTCTCACTTGCACACGTATGACTTAGTTAATTGAAGATTACATGACTACTTAACTAGGACTAGGTGGTCGTTAACTCTGGTAACTATCGGTGTTTGTCCATAGCTCTATATACCACCACTATGGTGAATTGGCTTCTCTTCTAGTGTGCATTAGTTGAGTTATACAAAGTATATAATGTGTAAATTATCATGCATTCATTTGGTTAATACATTTTCTCATTCTCTTCTCTCCAATTTTCTCTCGTCTTCTCTATTTTTCAATTTGTATTAATTCTTCTGCTATCTAGATATCTTGTGTAGGTATTCACCACATTGTAATTGGTATCAGAGCCCATAGGATTCTAGGAAAAAGGCACACCGATATTTTTATTTACAGGTACTGAATATTGAAGAACACATGAATAATGAAATCACCATCATCTGCAATTCTCACCCCATACAACTACTTTGAATGGAAACAAAAGATGAAATTTTTTCTCATAGGTAGAGGATTGTAAAGGTTGACCATGGCTACAAAAATATAACCTACATCATTCATTGAAAAATCCAAATATCTTAATAGAATGGATGAGGCTTACGGAGCCCGCTGCATGCACATGTCCCCTACGTTGTTGTTTCATCTATCAACTTGTAAACTCCAAATGAGATATGGACAGCCATGGAATGACTCTTTGGAAAACAAGATGAGATGAGAGGCCACATGCTTGAGGTCGAATTACTTGCATTGGATCCGAAAAATATTTGAAAACATCCAAGATTTATTCACAAGATACAAGGATTTGTTGTTGCAAATCAAGGCTTGCGGGGTTGATAAATCAAAGGAGGAAAAGTGAATTGTTCTCACCATTTTGTCAAAATGTGGTCGGGATTATTCATTTTTTTTTTATACTTTCCACACTCATAGGTTGAATGAAGGAGCATCCTAGACTATTCCCTCTTTGGATACCTTCATTTAGGCCATGATTAAGGAGTATGATAAATTCATCAAGATGGGTGTGATAAAAAACTCCAAAGCTCTTGCACTTGTTGCACATGATGAGAGAAGTTGTCAACATTAAAAATCCAAAAATAAAGGAAAATAAAATCCCCATGCAAAAAAAACAAAGGAAGGGTACTCCAAACCATTCAGTGACTCCCCAAGATCCAAAAGTGGAAAAGGGAAGAAAGGACAAAAGTGTATCTACTGCAATCGATGATTCCATCCAGAATTCACATGCATGAAGAAGAAAATAAACCTTATGACTCATATTCTTCAAAAGAACAACCTTGGGGATAAAATTCCCGAGGGTGCCCAGAAGAAGCCAGAAGATCATGCTCCCCAAGGTAATCATCAGGATTTAGTTGTTGTTCACTCTTCACTTGATTCGTGGATCATGGATTCAGACACATCCCACCATATGGTTTCCACATAGGATATCTTTTCTTCTTTGACTGCATTAATTGGTCCTCTTATCCTCATGGGGGATGACTCTCCAATCGAGTTCACCGGAAAAGGGAGAGTGGAACTATATAATGGAATTTTTTAGAACGTTCTACATGTTCCAAAACTTTTCATGAATATGATTTCGGTGTATCAGATTACACTCTCAAGCCCAGGAAAAAAATTGGACTTTACACCAGACTCTGTGTCCATATTCGACATGCAATCCAACTCTAAGGTTTCTATCGGGGAGGTAAATCATCAATCATGGTTATACACTTTTTCTAAGTTTATTAAACCTGATTCCTATGTACTACTTACACATGATAATGAAAGTAGTAGATTATGGAACAAGAGGTTTGGTCACTTGAACTTCAGGTACATGAAACAACTTAGTAAGAAAGGGAAGGTCACTAGATTACTTGATATCCATTTTTCCAAAGGGTTTTTTGAAGGAAGCATCCTTGGAAAGCACCCTCAAGAGAAGTTCGAGAAGGGGAATGCTCATAGGGCCTCCTCTCCATTGGATATGATTCACAGTGATCTCATGGGTCCATTCTCGCATCCATCCATCGGTAAGTCAAGGTACGTGCTTACATTTTTGGATGATTACTCACGTTATACTTGGGTATTTTTTCTCATACAGAATTCATAGGTCTTTGAGCACCTAAAAGAGTTCGAGGCACTTGTTGAGACTCAGTCAGGGAGAAAGATAAAAAATCTCCATATAGATAATGGGGAAGAGTATTTCAACAAAGATGTTCAGAACCTTTTTTCTCGAGTCTGGGATACAATTGCAACACATAGTACCATATAATCCACAACAGAATGAGGTTGTTGAGAAGAAAATTAGATCTCTCAAGGATATGGCCTCTTGCATGTTGCATGCAATATCACTTCCTCAGAAGCTTCGAGCTGAGACACTTAACTGTGATAACTACATCTAGAAAAAATTCCCCCACAGATCTATCAAGGATCATACCCCTTTCAAATCTTGGACCGACAACAAAACAAAAGTCACCCACTTTTGTGTCTTCATCTCACATGCATGGGCCCAAATTCCCTTTGAAAAGAGGAAAGAACTAGATCCACTGAGTATTTCATGTATATTTGTTGGATACCCAGATGGTGTGAAGGGATATAGACTTATTGAGCCCTATACGAATCGGCTTATGATTGAGCACAATGTTCAATTCGAGGAAATTATCTCACATGATCCATGTCAGTCAATTCTATTGCATGAATTACGTTACATTTAATTCATCAATTTGGGGGCTCGTAGGCTTGTGAGATGCCGACAAAATATATGCAGGAGTAGGAAAGTAACTCCAAGATAAGGAATATTAATCAAAATTATTTGCTTGACAAGGCATTTTCAAGAATCAGAGTCAAGGATACAAGTGCTTTGTTACAATAATAAGTTATTTGCTTCATAGCTTGACTAATTCTCATAGCTTGATCAAACTGAAAACAAACACTTGCAGAAATGAAATGCTACAAAGTTCAACTGAGGTCAATGGAATTATATTTTAAATTTTAACGACATTCCTTTGGTTGACAAGCAAGAGAATCAATTGGTTTTGTGATCACTAAATAAACTCAACCTTCAATGCCTAACCATGTAGGGAAACCCACACTTTCAAAAATTAAAGAGAATAAATGAAATGAAAATTAATGAAATAGCATCACATAATAGAAAGAAAACTAATTAGGCAGTGTATACCAGAGAGAGGGGACCCTGGCTCTCTTGGAATATACTACCAAGGAGGACTACATTAGAGAACTATTGATGTGCAACAACAAGCTCTTTATTCCAACATCAAAATTATTACAATGATCATTCTCTTCAATATGAAACTATATGCTATCACTCCTTAACTTTTGAACTATGAACTACTAACCTTGAAGCTATGATATCCTCTCATATATATACATATCAAGATGATATCAGATCCTAAACAAGTGGATCTCATAACCAACAAATCCTAGATCCTAAACACGTGGATATCCTCCACCAAATGTTAGATTTGATCTAAGATAAGCTGAATAGGATAATACAAAATATTTCATGAGATCCATATACCAAAATTCGTGGGTATGAGCAACTTTGGTCAAACCACTTAGCTTTAGAATTTTGAGCTAGAATGTCTAGTATTTTTAAATATCAACCATACACTCCTTCTTTTATAGTTTTTGTAGATTTTTCACATGGGTCACCTAAATGACACAATTCGACACAAAACCCATATTTTATATTTTTGAGATTCCTCTTCATCTAGTCAGAAATGACATGGAAAGTTTGACTACCAAAACTACCAATCCACTGTAGAATTGCCAACATTTTGTAAAATTGCCAACAACTACAAAATTTCACAAGTAAGTTAGGAAACACAATATCTACTCCAAGTAATCATCTAAATATGGAAAATTGACCATTTTATATACTATAACATTCATATTTTCACTGATCACATTTTCGTAACACAAATTATTCTTTGAGGACACTTGCATCCAAGTGATCTGGCTAAACATGGTACTTTATGAATATCTAATTTGGTTTATAAGTTAAAGTTTGTGCTATAATTAAATGTTGAAATTTTGATATGTTATTTATATTGATGTATATCATTGACATGTATTATGATGAGGTTTCTTGAGTGTGAAGGAAACATGATGCGATTATGATGTTGATGGCATCGAAAAAATACCTTGGACTCCAAATTGAGTCAAGGAGTGGACTAATGACTTTTATTATGAGTACTTGATTTTATTACGCATGTTTTATGATGATGATTTTTGTTATGGATTTCATGTATGCGAGTTATTAATATTATCTTGTCAGTGGATGCAAGCATGGTGACACTTTCTAATCTGACTCACATATGGAGTAAAGGGGTCATACACAAATATCATATTGATGAGGGAGAGGTGTGGCAGTGTCCATGTCAAAGCCTACTAGCACTCTCATCATTACCTAAATTAAAGGTTAACGACTACCTTGTTCCTGAGAGGTTCATGATGTCATGAACGAAAACTGAGACATTCGCTCATGAGGATTTCTGAGAGGTGCACAATAAGGTGGATTCCTTATTCCTCAGTAAGCCCTTAGTCTCACACAAGGTTGACAAGTGGAGTATTTACTCCAAGCATAAGACAACTTCAAAACTAAGTCAAATGGAGACTGGTACCCTTGGAGCATGTATGTGCGTCTTGAAGGGCATGCCACATGAATAACTTAAAAAGGGAACACAAGATCTAGAAGACCATAGAAATTAAAATGAATACCGAGAATTGTTTAGAATATAAAATAAATTATATTAAGTTATAAACTGGAAACATAATAAAATCAAAGTCTAAAATGCTTATGTCTAAATGAATTTATAGTAAAGGGGCATAAGGAAAATTTTTAGACTAAATAAAAATATTATAAGGAGAATAAAATATTATGACATGTGCACAATGTGTGCATGAAATTAATAAAAGGAAATTTTTGATTAAAAAGAAATTATTTTCATGAGAGAATGGGTTGTCAACATAGGTTAGAATCCTAAGTCAAACTAGACTCTAAATCCTAACTAAGAGAAGAGTCCTAATCAAACTCCAACTGTAAATTAGTTAGGAGGCACAATAATGGAGAAATTGGGGAACTAAGGGACAACTAGGATAAAATCTAGGAACTAATTGTGGATGTTAGGGAAAATGCATAATTATTTTTATTAAAAAGAAATGAACATGTACAACTTGGGGAAAGTGTAACATGTGTTGGGGGTTAATAATCTCTAATTTAATTATTGTTTTTTTTTTTTTAATTTTGCATTAATTGACAAGTGTCAAGATAATTTTTTTTATAAAAAGAAGGAAGAGTAAGGAGGAAAGGACCATATTGATGGATGACTAAATTGCTATGAAATTTTCATATGACTGGTTTACTTGTGTGAGTTGGGATGCAAGCTTTGAAAAGAGGTGGAAGTCTCTCCTTGCGAGGGAAATATTGAGCTATAGTTTCTGAGATTCTGTGGGTG
>JZKD02S1903958.1:45352-56995 GCA_000966675.3 Picea glauca
CAAAAATATATATATTTATAACCTGAGCAAAGATATTTTTTTTATTTACATGAGCTCTCATTGAATCACCCATTTGCAGTTTGGAAGTAAATCTATTTGAATTTTTACCTTCTATATGTGGCTTCAGCCTTCGAAAACCGAGCAAGGTTTGGATAGTAAATTGATAACATTGTTTACCATCTATATCTTATTACGTGGCTAGGAATCCTTTTTTTCAGAGTTAAGCTGGGATTAAGAGTGATAGGATATGCTTAGGTCTTTATAATTAGTCCTTTTGGACTTTTGTTTGATTTATTGGCCTAAAAAATGAAGTTATTTTCATGTGTTTTCATTTGTCTGCAAGTCATTATTTTTGTGCCTGCGTCATTATCTATGTGCATAGCTATGTCTTGGTTTTTGTTCAGTGCGTGTTTTGATTAGATTCCTCTATTGTGTATTCAAATGGATAATCTCAGTGTAGGGATATGGCTTGGGTTCTGTTCAGTGTGTTTTTTGATTGGATGTCTCTGCTGTGTATTGAAATGGCTAATGAATGCCAACATGTCATCATATGATATATCTGAATTCATATATAGTGGTCCATATTGGTGACTTGCGATCCATCATCAGGACAAGGGATGATTGAGAAATAAACAGTCGAAAGGAAGCCTGGCATGTTAAGCGCAACTACAGTGAGACGGATTATTATAGTCACATCTGTTTTTAGGAGAATCCAGTTTTGACAGTCCTTTTTAGGAACTATGCTTTGAGGAAGCCAATGTACAATAATCAGGTTCTATTTGAGAATGATTGCATGAGCACATAGATTAGCGGAAACTCAACTAAATTGTAGAGATAAAAAAGAAAAGTTAGTTTGCATGGGTGATCTAGACAGGTGCAAGGGAAATTTTAATAGAAGAAGAATGTTGAACTTCATCTAACCCTTTTCCCACTTCTATTGATTTTAGCATCATGGGTTGGGCTAAAAATGAGCTTAGGACTAGATAAATTATTTTTCAAATTCAACCAACTGTCATTTTAGAGAATCAAAGGAAGGTTGTTGTTCAATATGTTCAACATCTTGTTCATCGATGTATTGGATATGAGGTTTTTGCATTTGGATATGTGCCACTGAAAACATATCTTTCTAATGGAGACATTGACTTGACTTCTTTTATCCCACATAAATAGAGAATATTGGTGTTTCATCCACCATTTCCAAAGAATGTCATTGTAGTTGTTATTAGTTAACTACGGTAGAACTAGCCGACGTGATAGAAAAGAGTTAGTTCACTTACTAATTAAAGGATTACTTGTGGTAAAGTAACTTTTAGATAAGATAATCACCAGATCAGGAAATGAGTAATAAATAAAAACAACTTTTTAAAAACCTTCGTCCTATGTGTACTTGACGATTGTTTATTGAGTGAGCTAAGATTTATCTATACAACCCTGGAATGTAGACACATTTTCTTCACCGAAAATATATAATCTTCCTTTATATAGTCCAACGAATAAACTTCATTTCTTTGTGGGTAGGTATTTTGAAGTTTAGTGAATCTTAATTTAGTATAATTATTTAAATTATTATTGTCTCGGGCTTGTAAACCACTACCTTTCCATCTCTGTTAAGTTAAATTCAAGTCGAGTTCACAAATTTTTGGGCGTGGTTACTCTAGCTAATGATAGATCCTTTCTATAACATCTTCAATTGGCTAAATTATGAATCGAGTAATAGGAATAGGTTGCTCTTTTTTCCTTCGTTCTCAATAATTTTTATTTAGATAGGCTTTTTAACCTTGACTGGGCATGTAATAATGTTGTCAACATTATGTTTTGTATTTTGGTATATGGCAATCAATTATGTTTGTAGATGCTATAGACCTTTAGTTGGGAACTTGTTGGGTGATTATATTAATTGTTCTTGTAAATTGTAACATGTTTTATGTTAATTTTCTAGCCTCTTGGTTGTAAACACTTCTATACATAGTGTATAGGTATTTGGAAACTTTTATTTTGTTGGGGTACTTTAATATATTTTGTTAATTGTATAGGGTTGGTTTCTCCGTTCCTTAATTCACGTATATAACATATAATAGAACTATATAATACCTGGAGCACAAGGATTTTACTGATACGTAGAATGACTTCATCTTAATATGTACACTTAATTAGTCTGAATTAAATTTGATGTATGAAGGGTTCTTAATCGAGTTGACCATTATTTCGCCACATCATTAAATGATGGATATAATTAATAGATGTATCATATAGATGATAGTGATATTTCAACAATGTAGGATATTACAATAATTAAATTGATCATCTTATATGTTTGTATTATTTGAGTTTAAATCTATAGAATATGTTTGAATGGCTTGTAAATTGATTGGAAAGTAATGTGTCATCTACGCATTTATATAAATCATAAACAATTAGTTTGTTGTTGTGCCACTTAAGTAAGGAGATAAGACAATTGCAATTTTTCTCCATATTGTGTCCCTATGAGGATTCTTGGAAAATTAGTATTATTTCATTTAGAATACATTTTCGTGATTAAATTTTGTTGTTGGCGCTATCATTATATTATTTAGTAATTTTAAATGATCCTTGAAAGATCTTGTATTAAATGAAAAATTACCTTATGATTATTGTTTCGATTATAATCGATGTATTCGCTTACTCATGGATGTACAATTTATGGAGGGTATTTACATATGGTATTAGAGCGGGTTCCACTCTACGACACTGGACTCGTTAGAACTTCCAATGCTTTATATTTAATTAAGATGTATCACTAATATAAATTTAATTTTGTTTATGGCAGGTATCATGGTTAGAGGATGGAGGACGAGTAGATTTTGGGGTGCGAGAGGAAGGGGTATGCTTCCTCCAAGTACATCTACACCCAAGGGATCTACTCCACAGGGAGAAGAGCAAACTATCGATCAAGAGCAAGTCATAATGGGCAATGTCATTGGTATGATGAGGTATTTTCAAAGGATGTCAAAGGCATTGCTAAATATCCTTGATTTTTATGAGGGCGGGGATTTTGTAACCAATGAGGGTTCATAACGCCCTCTTGCAGTTAGTGGTAGTGTTCATTGAGAACTCGAGAAGGTAAAATTTCCTGAGTTCTGGGGTTCCACAGATGGTTTAGCAGCCGAATCTTGGTTGGAGAATATGGAAATGTGTTTTTCATTGCACGATTATACCTCCAACATGAAGGTATGTATGGCGGTTTTTCAACTGAAGGGGAGTACACTTCTTTGGTGGAAGGCGCTCTTTCCACAGTTGAATATGGTCCTTGAAGATGTGTCTTGGAAATTGTTCGAGGAGTGATTCCAAGAGAGGTACCTATCTGATGAGTTCAGTTAGCACCAGATTAATGAATTTAATTCTTTACGACAAGGTTGTGGTATAGTACCTGAGTATGAGGCTATATTTATTTAGTTGCTCAGATACACTATGCACCTAAACACTAAAAAGTTAAAGGTGAATAAGTTTGTTTTTGGTCTCAACTACAACATCCGTGCTAAGGTGAGGATCCTGATGCCTCAGAATTTGCACAATGCAGTACAAAAAGTTTTTATCATTGAAGAAGAGTTGAACAGTGGGGGTCAAGGTAGGACTCCTTCCAGGTAGACAAGACAGACACCACTTAGATCACTGCAACAACAGACACTCGTTAGACAGACTTCTAGGCACCATGATACACCTAGAGGGAATATATTTTCTACACCACACAGAAAATCTACCAATCAAAGGACTTCATATAGAGAACCACCACAACAAAATTTGTGTCATCCTTAGTACAATATAGATCTGTTTCGCAGAAAAAATCAGGACCTCAAAACCCTAGACCAACAGATTCTTCCTCTGGAAATAGGAGCACCGTCCCTAAGAATGAATGTTGGAATTATGGAGAGCCCCACTATTAGAGAGATTTTCCTATTTGTAACACCCATCTAGGATGTTAGGCAATTAATCACTCATTAAATACATATGCATTAACAACTTTGATTTAACGTAATTTCATTGATTTTAATTTCCACAATTCTTTTACATTTTCTCAATGATAACAATAAATAACATGATGAATTAAGTAATATGTTAACTCTAAGAATTAAAACTTAAAACATAAGTACAAAAAAATACCAATGAAAATACCTCCTCCATGGTCTGTTGAAGCTCATCAATTGCAATTTAGCTTTGCTAGTAGTAGGAAGATGCTTCCAACGATTCTTTTCCCACTTGCCTAGAGTGAAATAATGGAATCCTCCCAGCCAACTAGGAGCCTCGTTGGCTTCCTATCTCCAATAAACCTTTCGGTTTCTTGGCCCTCCGTGCCCATGACTCCAAGAATAACAAAGCACAAATGCTCAAAGAAAACCATCATAAGAAATATATCTTCCAAGGATTTCACAACCTCTCATCATGCTCAAACCTCCCTTCCTTTCCTCACCAATTTTTCTCCCTATTTATCAAGTTTCCATACACCCTTCCCTAAGTCTCCTCAACCACCCTCATTATTATCTATCAACCTCCCTTATCTAGATTTTTGGGAAAAGATTAAAATAAAACTAAAATATAAATAACTTGCAATAAACAACAATAAATAGAATGCAAAGTCTTTCTTCTCATGATAGCTAATAAATGCAATTTTTTAAATTTTCCCGAAAATGTACATGAAAACCCACCATGCTCATTTAATTCATCATACCAACCATCAATCAAAGTCAAAGAAGGTATTTAATGCTTCTAGATATTTTGTATGCAATATAATTGACATAATGAATAAACATTCAATTAAATAGTTAATAATCTACTTTAATAATTGATACATTAGTTAATTGTACTAGTGTACATGTGTAGGGTATGTGTGCGTAGCTAGAGGATAGATATCTCATGCATGTACTAACGATAAACAACCATTGCCTCTAGTGCATGGTTCCTATATGATCACACCAAGACATGTAGGACAACAGATCAAGTAATGCATCATTTAATAATCTTAACGAAAAAAATTACACCAATTCATCAATAACTCATTATCATACTTAAAATATCAATAGGAAATCAAAAGAAGTTTTTAAACATGGTAGGAACCAAGTGAGTAAAAAATTGTGGCATATCTAATCTCTAATCAATATTCTCAACCAACATCGAAGCATCCTTCCTTCCTAACCTACTTCCATCCTACATCCTATCCTTTCCTCTGTTGGACTAAGTCGGAGCATCAACTATATTGACCTAACTCCAGATAGAACCTGTAAGAGGAAGTGTCATACATCTCGACCAAGCTTCCCCAACAGGAAACTAACAGTCGCCATCACACGTATAGCGCAGCGTGACTTCACACAACCCTCCCACGACTGTAGGTTTCGGAGAATAAACGGTGGGTAATACCTCCACCCATCCTTATAGAACTAGGGTCAATACCCTACATGAAACCCTATTGTACAAATAATGTTCTTAGAGTCATGTCATCAAACAATCTCTTTGGGAAATTTGTGTGTCCTGTCTAAACCACACTTACCAAAAATCATAGCAATATTTCGAATCATAAATTATATAATAATTATAACTTATAACATACACTATCTTCTTGATGTCTACGACATCCATTTTACCTCATCACCGTAGTCATTTGGATATCACATAGCTCATCAACCTATAGGTTAGATCACCAATAACTCATATCCATGTATGTACATCATAATTTCATATAAGAATCCATATCTGTATTGATGTTCAATTAAGAAATGTATGTTTATTTTTATCATGTCTTGCATCTGTTATGAATTCACAACATAACTTTGAATCGGTATCCATGTATCTAAATTCTACATATTAATTTGCATGTTTAAACAAATCATAATCTATCATCATCATGAGAATATGATAGTAAAATTAATATCATGCAACACATAAATAGGTGAAGATGTACACATCTCAAACATCCGTTTCTATCTAAACGAGCCCAAACAAATGCTAAGCATTGAATTGATAAGATGAGTAAACAACATTGTTTTAACATCCTAAGGCCAATATATGGGGCATTACACTATCGAAAAAGCAAGAACTTCTGGATCAATAGGACAAACAATAGTAGGATATTTGGCAAGGCCCACAGGATTCATACAACGATGAATAACCACTAGGTTGAGCATTAGTCTACAGTGCTCGAGACTTTAGGTATGATATCAGATGAATAGTTTAGTATTTTGATAGATCCAGAAGCTATTGAGAGTTTCATTTCTAGTGATGCGCTCAAAATAATTAAGGTGAAGGAAGTCAAACAAGATGAGTTTATATATGTAGAATTGGCATATGGAGACAACCAAAAAGTTGGAGGAAAGGTTAGAGATTGTAAAATTAATTTGGGTGAATTCGTCGCAAGTGTAAAACTTGCTGTCACAACCTTGGTATCCTACTACATTTTGATTGGAATGGATCGGTTAGAATCACATGATTCAATACTTAATTGTAAGACGAAAATATTAAGATTAATTGATGATTTGGGACATAATAGAGTAATTGTAGGAAGAAACGAAGGAGTATCACAAAGATTTATTACTTCCCTAGAATTGAAGAAAAATATGCACAAGGGATGTAAGTTGTATGTCATATTATCTCTTAATGAAAAGGGTGACGTGGAAATATTGGAATAATTTACAGTAGTATAAGACTTTGTCGATATTTTTCCTGAGAAACTACCAGGTTTACCACCGAAAAGAGAATTGGAATTTACAATAGATCTAAAACTTGGAACATAACTAATTTCTAGAAAACCATATCGAATGTCGAAACCTAAATTGCAAGACTTAAAGATGTAATTGAATGATTTATTAGATTTGGGACTTATATGTCCGAGTGTATCACCATGGGGTGCACCAATAATTTTTGTAAGAAATAAGGATGAATTGTGGGGACTTTGCATTGTCTATCGTCAATTAAACAAAGTCATGATCAATAATCAATACCCGTTATCGAGAATTGATGACTTATTTGATCAAATGAAGGGAGAAAAATTATTTTCAAATATTGATTTGAGATTAGGGTATCACTAGTTGAGAATCAAGGAGGAATACATTCCTAAAACAACATTTAAGACAAGATTTGGACATTATGAATTTACTGTATTACCATTTGGTTTGACAATTTCCCATGGTGTATTCATGATTTTAATGAATGGGGTGATCCGTGAGTACCTAGACAAGTTCATACATGTATTTATTGATGTTATATTAATTTACTAACAAAAGAGGAGCACGACGAACATATGAGATTAGTTTTACATATCTTAAAAGATAACAAGTTGTACAGAAAGTTGTTGAAATGTTCTTTTTATCAAACAAAGATTCACTATTTGGGACACATTATCATTGGAGAAGGTATCATTGTGGATCCAACGAAGGTAGAGGCTATTATGGAATGGAAAAAATCGACAAATGTACAAGAAGTACATAGTTTTATGGTATTAGTAGGTTACTATAGATGTTTCTTCGAAGGTTTTTCAAGAATAGAAAATGCAATTACAAAACTGCAATAGAAGAATAAGAAATTTGTATGGTCAGAAAAATGCACTGAAGCATTTTATAAGATTAAAGAAATATTAACAATAGCACCGATACTAAAGGTTCCAGATATGCACAAGGAATTGTTGGTATGCACTGACACGTCCAAGGAAGGATTGGGGGAGTACTAATGCAAGAAGGTTGAGTTATCACATATATTTGAAGGAAACTAAGAAGACATGAAGAGAATTATGCAACACATGATTTGGAATTATTAGCAATTGTTTATGCCTTATGAGTTTGGAGACATGACCTTATTGGATGGAAATTTGAGTTGAAAACTGATCATAGTGGATTGCAACACATTTTTACTCAGAGTGACTTGAACGCGCGACAAAGACGTTGGTCAGAATTTTTAAGTCAGTATGATTTTGAGATCAGAAACATTAAAGGAACAATTAACAGAGTATCAAATATGTTGAGCCAGAGACCCCACATTTTCTCAGTAATACCCCTAAAGACGAATCTTTGAGAAAATATCTTATCATTACAGATTGATGATGATTGGTACATGGAAGTAAAATACAATATTGGACAAGATACCATGATTATACCTAGATATGAGGGTTATTCTTTGGACAGTGACAATCTACTAAGATTTAATGGAAAAATTTATGTACTGCCAAATGGTGAAATGAGGAATTTCATTTTGAATGAATCTCATCGAGCAGTGTATATGGGTCATCCGAGAGTCATGAAGATGAAGGCAGATCTTAAACCACTATTCTTTTGGAAGGGAATGAAAACTGATATAGTTAATTATGTGGCATGATGTCTTGAATGCTAGTAGGTGAAGGATGAACATAAACATCCAACAGTATTATTATAGCCACATACATTTCCTAAATCAAAATGGGAAGTCATATCTATGGATTTTATTGTTGGATTTACATTGACGACAAGGAGACATGATTCTATTTTTGTAGTTATCGACACTTTGGTGAAGATTGCACATTTTATCCCAGTTCGTATGACATATCAAACACTTGACATAGCTATAATTTTTATTAATGAAATTGTGACATTGCATGGTGTACCAAGATAGATAATATCTGATCGAGGATCGGTATTCACTAGACATTTTTGGACTAGTTTCCAAGAGGCATTGGGAACACAATTAAATTTTAGTACAACATATTACCCTAAAATTGATGGAAAAATGGAAAGAAAGAATCGGATTCTAGAATATATGCTTCGAATGTATGTGATGAATCAACATAAACAATGGAAACAAGTTTTACCATTGGTAGAATTTGGGTACAATAACAATTATTAGAGTTCAATAAAGATGACACCTTTTGAGTTTCTACATGGACTACCATGTCAGACACTGTTGAGTTGGGATCGAATAGGGGATACGGTCCTGGTGGGACCGCAAGTGATCTAGGAAATGGAAGATCAAATGTGAACCATAAGAAAAATGATTAAGCGTAAGACCGACAAAGGAGTTATGTAGATGGGAATTATATAGACCGCATTTATGAGGTTGGTGATAAAGTGTTCTTGTGGGTGAAGCTGCATAAGAGTTTGATTAAGTTTGGAAAGGTTGCTAAACTCTCTCCAAGGTTTGTGGGCCCTTTCAAGGTTGTAGAAAAGAAATGACTCGTGGCCTACCAACTAGCCTTACCTGATTCTTTGAGGTGTATGCACGATGTGTTTCATGTTTCAGTTTTACGTCATTATATATCATATCCATCACATGTTATTGACATGAGTTCATTGTAGGTATCGAACGAGGGTTCTCTCATAGCAGAGCCAATCGACATACTAGACCATCGCACATGATAGCTACGATGTCGATTGGTCGAACAGGTCAAGGTCTAGTGGGATAGTTATAGTCCACATTCTGCCACTTGGGAGGACACACATGAGATGCGTTAGTAGTTTCCATATTTATTTTGAAATTTTGATAGATAGATTAGTATCTACTATATTATTTATTTCATTATTAGACTATATAAACTTTGGGGGGAAGTTTAAAACAAGATGGGGTCTATGTAACATCCATATTTTCACTGACCACAATTTCATAACACAGATTATTCTTTGAGGACACTTGCGTGCAAGTGATCCGACTAAACATGGTACTTTATGATTATCTTATTCGGTTTGTCAGTTAAAGCTAATACTATAATTAAATGTTGAAATTTTGATATGTTATTATATTGATGTATATCATTGAAAACTATTATGATGAGGTTTCCTGAGTGTGCAAGAAAGATGATGCGATGAGGATGTTGATGGAATTGATAGAACACCTTGGACTCTTGATTGAGTCAGGGAGTGGACTAATGACTTTGATTATGACTACTTGATTTTATTACACATGTGTTATGATGATGATTTTAATTATGGATTTCATGTATGAGAGTTGTTAATATTATCTTGTCAGGGGATGTAGGAATGGTGACACTTTCTAATCCGAATCACATATGGAGTAAAGGGGTCATACACACATATTATATTGATGAGGGATAGGTGTGGCAATGTCCCTATGACAACTTACTAGCACTCCCACTGTGACCTGAACTAGAGGTTAACAACTACCTTGTTCCTGAGAGGTTCACGATTTCGTGAGGGAATACTGAGACAATCAGTCACGAGGATTTTTGAGGGGAGTGAAATAAGGAAGACTCTTTATTCCTCAGTAATCCCTTAGTATTACACAAGGTAGATAAGTGGAGTATTGATTCCAAGTGTCATACAACTTCCAAACTAAGTCAAATGGCGAGTGGAACCCTTGAAGCACATGGGTGCATCTTGTAGGGCATGTCGCATGAATAAATTAATAAGGGAATAAAAAATCTATAAGACAATATAAAATAAAATGAATACTTAGAATTGTTTCTAAGAGAAGATAAATTATATTAAGTTATAAACTGGAAACATAATAAAATCAAAGTCTAAAATGGTTATGTCTAAATGAATTTATATTAAAGGGGCATAAGGAAAAATTTTAGACTAAATTAAAACTATTATAGGGAGAATAAAATATTATGACATGTGCACAATGTGTGCATGAATTTAATAAAAGGAAATTTTAATTAAAAATAAATCGTTTTCATGAGATAATGGGTTGTCAACATAGATTTAGAATCCTAAGTCAAAATAGACTCTAATCCTAACTAATAGAAGAGTCATAATCAAACTCCAACTATAAATTAGTTAGGAGACACAATAAAGGAGAAATTGGGGAACTAAGGGACTATTAGGAGAAAATATAGGAACAAATTTGGGATGTGAGAGAAAATGCATAATTATTTTTATTAAAAATTAATAAACATGTGCAACTTAGGGAAAGTGTGACATGTGTTGGAGGTGAATAATATCTAATTTAATTATTAAAAATTATTTAATTGTGCATGAATTGACAAGTGTCAAGACAATTTTTCTTATAAAAAGAAGGAAGAGCAAGGAGGAAAGGACCCTATTGCTAGATGACTAAATTGTTGTCAAATTTTCATATGACTAGTTTACTTGTGTGAGTTGGGTTGCAAGATTTGCAAAGAGGTGGAAGCCTCTCCTTGCAAGGGAAAGCTTGAGCTATAGTTTCTGAAATTATGTGGGCGACCCCTTTGCGACTCGGGGGGCTAAGGGGGAAGAAGAGTACCCATAGTATTGGTTGGGAGGTACCGGTGAAGTCACATGAATTAGCAAGTGAAGGGGATGTTACGCAAGATATAGATTGAATACCACCCCATATACCTTACTCTTATGGTTATGGCATTTTCATTGTTCTAGTTATTAAATAATTTATGATATGTTGCTTAAATATATTGGTTATACATTGGACCAAATCATTTAATCTAAAGCATTAATTTTGCAAGATATATATATATGGTGTTTAAATTATGTGTGTATCAAAATGTTCTGAATCGAGATGAAATTTTGCATGTAAATCATATGTATCAATTGTTTTATTTATGCAAGAATCGAATGTTCTTCAGTTGATATATTGTATTCTTGTAAGTTATAGATATTTCATGGTAGAATGATATCATGTCCAGTATGTTGAAATGGAAAAATAAACTTTTATAGGGTTGCACAAAAAAAAATGCATTGCATGATTCGAAGGGTATTAAGC
>JZKD02S1903958.1:57045-67762 GCA_000966675.3 Picea glauca
TTCTTCGAATCCTCAAGGGATTCTACGACTTTTGCACCTCTGCAGAGTCTTTGCACACAAAGTGCTACCTCTTCTGAGCTTTTCAAAAAGGGTGTCTCTATGGGGAGATTTATCCAGGGTATCACTTGAGATGGATAAGGGTATAGATTTCCCAAGAAATGGCTTGAATTCTGAATTGATTCACTATGCGTAAATACATATAAATCTATTTATAAACATAAGCCATATGTGGCCCTTCCATTATAAGCATGCAACCACCATTTCTGAATCAAAACACTACACTGGCAGTCTTATACTCAAACCATTCATAAAATTGCACAGACTAAGAGCATATATGTCAGCATATAATTTTCACGATGCAAGATGTAAAACACTTATCAGAAATAACACCAGAAGTGAGTGCAAGTGCTGAGAGGGTTGCTTGTTTCCACTCAACCGCAGGCTCAACGATTCTGATAGGATTTACCACTAGCCACCCCCAAGATGAGACCACGATGTTGTGATACTGCGTCTCCATTTTCCAGTGACCGAGAACGAGGGTTACTCTCCCCCTTCTCTGCTATCACTCACTCTGTATTTTCCAGAGTTCTCTTCCTCCCCTCGCATCTGCCCCCTTCTCGCTTCTCCCTCATGCCTTTTTCCTTTTGTGAGGTTGCTTGTGGAACAATTTCCCTCGCATTAGTCAGGCCTGACGGCTCTACGGATGGGCGGTTCACCCTCCCCCGTCCCTCATTACTCATGAGGAGCCATTTACCTACCAATCCTGGCGAGTCATTTAATTCAGGGCCAGCGAGCCACTCTTGGTTCTCCGGGCCAGTGAAGTCCAAATAGGGTATTGGTTTTGGTGGAAGTTAACACCACCTTTCTTCAGCCATCGTGGTCTCTTTTTGAGCATATCCCCTCTGATCATCCTTGCAATATATATATATATATATATATATATATATATATATATATATATATATATATATATATATATATATATATATATATATATATATATATATATATAACTTGAGTAAAGATATTTTTATTTTATTTACGCAAGCTCTCATTGAATCACCCATTGGCAGTTTGTAAGAAGAGTTATTTTATTTTTTACCTTCTATATGTGGCTCCATCCTTCGAAAACCTAGCAAGGTCGAGCTAGTAAATTGATAACATTGTTTACCGTCTATATCTTACTACATGGCTAGGAATCCTTTTTTTCAGAGTTAAGTCGAGCTTAAGAGTGATCAAGGATGATCAAGTCTTTATAATTAGTCCTTTTGGCCTTTTGTTTGATTTACTGGCCTCGAAAATGAAGAAATTTCCATGTTCTCTCATTTATTTGCAAGTCATTATTTCTGTGCCTACGTCATTATATCTGTGTAGGGCTATGGCTTGGATTTTGTTCAATATATGTTTTGATTGTATGTCTCTGCTATGTATTCAAATGGCTAATGAATTTCAACATGTCATCACATGAAATCTCTGAATTCATACATAGTGTTCCATATTGGTGACTCGCGATATATCATCAAGATGAGAGAGAATTGAGAAATAAAAAGTGAAAAGGAAACCTGACACATTAAGAGAAACTACAGTGAGTCAGATTATTGTAGTCATGTCAATTCTTAGGAGAATCCATTATCTATTTTTGATAGTCCTTTTTGGGAACTATGCTTTGAGGAAGCCAATATACAATAAATAGGTTCTATTTGAGATTGATTGCATGAGCATAGAGATTGGTGGAAACTCAACTAACTTGTATAGATAAAACATAAAAGTTAGTTTGCATGGGTGATCTAGACAGATGCAAGGGAAATGTTAACAAAAGAAGAATGTCGACCTTCAACTAAGCCTTTTCCCACTGCTATTGATATTAGTATCGTGGGTTGGGATAAAGGTGAGCTTAGGACTAGAGAACTTATTTCTCAAATTCAACCAACTGTCATTTCAAAGAATCAAAGGAAGTTTGTTGTTCAATATGTTCAACGTCTTGTTCGTCAATGTATTGGATGTGAGGTTTTTCATTTGGATCTGTTCCAATGAACACATATCCTTTTGATGGAGACATTGACTTGACTACTTTTATCCAACATAATTAGATAAGACTAGTCTTTAATCCACCAATTCTAAAGAATGTCACTCTAGTCATTATTAGTTAACTATGGTAGAACTGGCCAATGTGGTAGAAAAGAGTGAGTTCACTCACTGATTAAAGGATTACTTGTGGTAAAGTAATGGTTAGATAATATAAGCACCAAATCAGTAAATGAGAATAAATAAAAATAACTTTTGAAAAACCTTCGGCCTATGTGTACTTGATGACCATTGATTGAGTGAGATAAGATTTATCTATACAACCCTGGATTGTAGACACATTTTCTTCGCCTAACCTATAGAATCTTCCTTTAGACAGTCCAACAAATAACTTTCATTTCTTTGTAGGTTGGTATTTTGAAGTTTAGTGAATCTTAATTTAGTATAATTATTTAAATTATTATTGTCTCGGGCTTGTAAAACCCTACCCTGCAATCTCTCTTAAGTTAAATTCATGTCAAGTCCATAAATTTTTTGGCATGGTTATTCTAGCTAATAATAGATCCTTTCTATAATGTCTTTAGTTGGAAAAATTATGAATCAATTAATAGGAATAGGTTTCTCTCCTTTCCTTCATTCCCAATAAATTTTTATTTAGATAGGCTTTTTAACCTTGACTGGGCATGTAATAATGTTGTCAACATTATGTGTTGTCTTTTGGTATTTGACAATCAATTATGTTTGCGGATG
This sequence comes from Picea glauca, assembly GCA_000966675.3. NCBI lineage: Eukaryota > Viridiplantae > Streptophyta > Pinopsida > Pinales > Pinaceae > Picea > Picea glauca. The sequence goes on from JZKD02S1903958.1 coordinate 59,821, forward strand.
CTATTGACCTTTAGTTGGGAATTTGTTGGGTGATTATATTAATTGTTCTTGTAAATTGTAACATTTGTGTGTTAATTCTCTAGCCTCTTGGTTGCAAACTCTTCCATACATAGTGCATAAGTATTTGGCAACTTTTGTTTTGTTGGGGTACTTTAATATATATTTTTATTTCTCTAGGGTTGGTTTCTTCATTCCTTAAGTCATGTATATCACATACAATATAACTATATAATACCTGGAGCATAGGGATTTTACTAATATGGAGAATGACTTCATCTTAATATGTACTCTTAATTAGATTGAATTAAATTTGACGTATGAAGATTTCTTAATCGAGTTGAACATCATTTAGCCACATCATTAAATTATGGATATAATTAATAGATGAATCATATCGATGCTAGTGATATTTCAACAATGTAGAATCTTACAATACAATTGAATGGCTTGTAATTTGATTGGAAAGTAATGTATCATCTGCGCATCTATATAAATCATACACAATTAGTGTGTTGTTGCACCACTTAAGTAAGGAGATAAGAAAATTTCAATTTTTCTCCATATTCCGTCCCTATGAGGATTCTTGGAAAATTGGTATTATTTCATTTAGAATATATTTTCATGATTACATTTTTTTGTGGGTGCAATCATTATATTAGTTAGTAATTGTAAATACTCCTTGAAGTCTCTTGTATTAAATGCCAAAGTTACCTTATGATTATTGTTTTGATTACATTCGATGTATTCACTTACTTATGGATGTATAGTTTATGGAGGGTCTTGACATATACATATGACACGTGAAGCTTGTGTAGGGTGAAATCGACAGTTACAGGAATATGGTTAATGAAGTAAATGGAGATGGAAGAGAAAAGTATGTGAAAGAATGGTTTATTGCTTCAAAAATAATGTCAATTATGAAGCCCAACATCTCCCCCACACTTAATTCATTGCATGTCCTCATTCAACAAAGATACATAGGAAGTAGTGTCAAGTGGAAAGGATTTGTTTGGCTTCCAAGGTCATGATTTCCACAGAGAAATAGATGATGATGGATGGTCAATAAAATATGAAATGTGAAGGGACATGAAGATAAGGTGTAAGGAAATGAAGGAATTGAAAATATGAAAATATTCAAAAGTTTTTATGTGGTTGAATTCCCAAATTAGATGACTACCTAGAAAAAGACATTGCTTACCCAAATTTTACCTTTGTTTGATGATGTCAAAGACCAATTCTTTGGCTGAACTCTGGCTCGCTTGATGAAGAATTTTGATATGAAAAAAAAACATTGAGCTCTGGTGTGCTGATATGAGAGGAAAATACATTGGTCATGTCCTGATTGCATAAGAAAGATGTTGGTGCTCAAGATAAAAATTTTGACGATGAAGGTGGCTCATGCTTGATGAAGAATGTTGATTGTTGATGATGTTTGAATGAGGAATGTTGAAGAATATTTAATGAGAAATATGAATCTGAATATGACCTCAAGAAAACTAATATATCTAAAGAAGTACTGGCACTGCTGCTGGAAAATATAAGAATTGGCCCAAATATGTTGACTATTATTGAACTATAGCTACATAAATGCTTGAAAGATTGAGAATTTGAAAAATGTTTAAAATCAATGATGATAGGTGGATAAGAATCTCATACTGATTTGAAATCATCTCCAAGTGGTGATATAGTCTTGGTATGTGTGCAACCATTAAAAACTATAAATTGGCGACAAAAAGATGAAAATTGAAAAATGTTGAAAATCATGGTTGATAGGTAGATAAGAAGCTCATTATTATTTGAAATCATCTCCAAGTCACGATTTAGTCTTGGGATGCGTTCAACCACCCAAAACTAAAAATCAACTATAGAAAGTTGGTTGTAGCTTTTACAAAAAAATTGACAATTTTTTTAAAATCAGTTTGAAAACCTGTTGGTGCATCCCTTTTCATACATTCTCGACAAATTTTGTTGTTGATTTACTTGATTTTTTGTATGGGACACAAAACCCATGTTGCAATTTTTTTTATTCATTTCCATTTATTCACAAATGAAGATGCAGAACTGCCTCTGCAAATAGTCACCTACAAGAAATTCTAGAAATTACATAAAAACATGCTTCAAAGATGTACCTGTAAATTCTTCATTATGAATTTTAAAGAGATTTAACCTGTGTTTTACTCAATTTTCCATATGGGGCACAAAACCCATGTCTTAAAAGTTTTTAATTCGGCCTCATCTTCTTGCAATCTTTGTGCAAAAATTGCCTCGGGGAAAAAATCTGGTTGTAACATCCCTTCTGTAGCTGCAAAATCACTTGAATTTTAAGTAAAAAAAATATATTATGTTCCATGGATATGAACATTGAATGGAAAGGAAATCTCCACCCCTCCCCCACACTCAAAATTTTTCACGGCCTCATGCATGTGAAGTCGAGGAAGAAAATGTTAATGGAAACATAAAGCACCAATAGTCCATTTGCAACAAGCAAAAATTGATGTAGGAGCATCCTTTCCACCTCAACAATGTGCCAACATTCCAAAGCATCAAAGCGCAATCAAGAAAGGGAGAGGTGCAACCCTTCCATTTTTAAAATTTTAAATGTAATATTTAATGCAGTTAAATGTTGTAAGGTTGGAAGATCCGAGTTGATGCCTTTGTATAGGTTGTAGTAAAGGTTGCCTTTAATGGCTAGTTGTAGGCTGATCTAGATCTGATTCAGACTAGATTTTCATTTAATGTAATAAGCCTCAGTAGTTAGGCGTTTTAAATGGTGTTTAAACACCACTAGTGTAGTTGGAGGGAAAGGCTCGATGAGCCCCTCTTGTATAAAGTTTTGTAACGTATGCCTGACAAAGGCTGCTGAAAACATATGAAAAAAATCATTGTAAGCTGAGAGGAGAGAGTCGAGACTATGTTGCAGTTTGAGCTCATACATTTGTAACCAAGATTTCAGATATTAATATAAAAGAGTAGATTTCATTGTTTATGAATTCTTATTTGGTGAATGTTTATGAATGTTGTCATCTGTGTATTTATGAATGTATGTTGTAGATGTATGTGATAGCTTCCATCTGCAGGGTAAAGATGGAATTCTCTATCTTTGTGAGTTTGCTGGACTATTTTTGTTTTTTTTAGGCTAAATACAAGGAGTGCATGATAGAGTGTTGAGAACCCTGTGAGCCAACACAAGGAGTGTGTATATGAACTCTGCTTCGAGTTCATAGGAGAACGTGCCAGGTGGGAACACCAGGATAATTCACAGACTCAAAGAGGAGCCTCAAGGTTGTTGAGCACCTTAGAGGAGAAACTGTGTAGAGAAGGCACATAAGACAAAATTGTGGAATATTCTGTAGAAGCTCTGCTATGAGGGCATTGAGTAGGTGCAAGTGTGCACAGGTGAACTCTGTTTCAAGTTCAGAGAAGATAAATGTGAGGGAGGACACCCCAGAGTTACTGAACACTCTGGAAGTATATGGAAGAAGAAAATACCCGAGATTTGTTGAACACGATGAAGGAAAGGCTCAACAAGGAGTGCTTTGAGCGAGTGGAAGGAGTGCATAGGGCCAATACTTATTTGAAGTGTTGGTGAAGTTTTGGAGAACCAGAGTTGTTGAACACTCTGGGGGTGAAGCTCTACAAGGAATGCATTGAGTGAGCACAAGTGTGCGCAAGGAGACAATTGACTTCTTAGACTGTAGGGAGAAGCTATGCAATCATTCATTGAGAAAACATAAGGAGTGTGTTATTGAACCTAAAAGAGATCATGATTAAGGAGGAAGACTTTTGCAAAGAGTGCACTAGACCAACACTTAGACAAAGTGTTGAAAGATGTCATATGAAGGATCAGTTGAGTGCAAGGATTCTGTGTAGGAGCGAACTTGTTCTAAGTTCAAATGCTCTGGAGGATGAGCGTAAGTTCTAGGAGGGAACAAGAATTATTTTGGAGGAAGCTAAGGGACAAGACCCTTAGGAGATTGAGCAAGTTTGAAATCTCAGTAGGAGTAGTGAAAAATTACACACAAAGCACAAGTGTTCACTAGAGCCAAGGTCGAATTACATTGGAAAATGCTCAGGAGAGTTAGCGCTAGGCGTGCATCGACGGACTTATTTTAAGTCCCAAAGCTCAGGAGGAGGAGCACAAGTTGAGACCCAATAGTTGGGTTCATAGGATAAGGTTCAAAGGATGAAACCTTTGCATACTTACAAATTATTCCAATTCGGGAGAAAGCCAAAGCTTAGGAGGAGGAGAGATAGTTACCATTGCATCAACTACAAAGGAGAGATATTGATCATTGATTTCTATGTCCAGAAATTAGAAGGAGCACATAAAGAGGAGGAACAGACCCTAGTCATCAGATCCGAGTGCAACAAACCAATATTTGTTGGATCCAGGTAGGTGCACAGAACTTAATTTCTTTTTAAGTGCACAAGAGTAAGGACTCGCCGAAGTCCCGAAGTCCCGAAGTGGATCGGGACCATTCACCATTTAGAGGGATAGGTGGTGAAATATATTGAATTCCTGAGTAGAGGCACTTTGGGAGATTCCATATGAGTAACAAGTGAAATCGTCGAAGCTCCGAAGCCCAAAGTTGATCCTAACCATCGATCTTCATGAGGCACATGGCGTCAGATTGTGAACTTCAGAGGTTTGTCACTCCAGAGGATTCACGTGGTAGTGTTTCAGAATTTTCCAATGCGTCGGAGCTCTAAGTTGTCGTGAGCCATCGATTTGCAAGGAGAAACATGGAGGAAAGAGGTTCACTCCATTAGAAATCCACTTCGGAGGATTTTTGGAGTGTGCATGCAGATTCTGTTGAAGCCCGAATTGCCAAAGGAAGAGATTGAGCCCTATATCTTAGTGAGGAACAAAGACCGTTGATCCTATTTCCGTGGTTTCAAAGGATTATGCCTCCAGAAGACTTGGTCATCGCGTGAAGTGAAAATGCTCGGAGCCCGAAGCTTCAAAGCACCCTTTGAGTAGACGCCTGGTCATATCATGTAGTCACATATAGTCTCCACTGAGGAAAAAGGGGCTAAAGCCTGATATTCAAAATTGGAGGCACAAGAAGCTAGAGAAAGCACCTGAAAGGTTCGAGTCAACACAGACCTGCACCAGGTGAAATTAAAAGGCCTGAAATCATCAGGTATCAGCAAATTTTTTCCATAGTTGGGTCGATAGTCTCTTGGAAGACTTTGCGGGTGTTCATAGGTCCTTCTTTACCATTTCAAGCACAGGGAAGGAAAAATGGCCTATGGATAAGGTTTTGTGATTCTAGTAGGAGCCGAAGAGACGATTCGGCCAGTGAATTGAACAATCCTAGACCGGGAGGGTGCAGAACCCAAGGGAGAGAAGGGGGGGGGGATGCATAAAAAAACCCATGATATTACTAGATTGAAAGGCTTGAACTTTGAGCTAAGGAACCTAAATTATTGCAAATTTTGAAACCTTTTAAAAGTATTTCATCATTTACCATGATTTTTTTTTTGAAGGAATTGATACCTTTGTCCTTAACAAGGTTTACCATGTCTCTAGGAACATCTTCATTCCAACTTGTAAGAGCCATGTGAAGAGCATAATCCATGTAATATTTATCTTCCTTCTTTACATAGGTTTCAAAATCCTCATCAAGGTTTCCATTCGACAGGATCACAAAGTCAATGTGCATCATTGTTCCTTCTAATAATGTTGTTGCACTTCATCTACAACCTAAATGTTTTGGTTGAAAAACAACACTTACTCCAGCTTTAATGTAAACACATCAACTTTGATAAAATCAGTTACATGGATGCCATCACTCCATTCCATCACAAGAAACCTTAAACCAAAAATATTTTTGTATACGCGAGGAATCTTAACTGTTGGATCATCTTTGAAGTTCTCCAAGAAGTCCTCAATGTTATGTGCCTCATGTTTATAGTCCATTTCTTTAAATATCTTCTCACCAAATTCATCAACAATAAGCTCTGCATTTCAACCAATCTTTTCAAGACTAATGTTATTAAAAAATGAATCTAGAGTTTCATACCACTTGATGTAGACAAAAATACATAGGCCTACATTTAGCTACAAACACCTTCCAGTGTTGACCTTGTAAACCCTGCATAATAGGTCTATTTCCACTGGTATTCATTCAAATTATCGTGGATTAACAATACCAAACCATGATCCAATTCATCCTACAATTTGCCTTCCCACATTATTATGAAAACTATAGAAGCAATCAAACTCGGTTTGAAAACATACAACATGGAAATTAAATCTATTCCTCTAGATCACAATAGTGAAACATTCGGTCATTAATACTAGAATCCAAACTTGCTGGAAAACATACACTCTACATGAGTATAATAAACATGACTAGAATCAAATCTTTCTACCTATACCAATGGTTGTTATCAAAATCATTTAATGTTACCAGAATCAATTTCTACAAGATTCTTAGTAATCTTCTCCTCAACTCTGTTGTATCTCTATTTGTAATTTCAAACAAGACCGCGTGCCCATATGTTCTCTCTAACATTCCCACAGACTCTGCATTCACTCATAGATAGAATTTATTTCTATCTAGGTTCATAATCATATTTATTTAATCTTTGAACTTCAAGAATCTGAACTATAACCTCATCAAGAACAAAAACATGCGTACATGTTTATTTTCCTGTAGCTAATGCTAGAGATCTTACCTTAAAGTGGCTCAAATCCATTTCCCAAAATGTTTGAAGTTTCAATCTACAGGTTCTTGTCACAACTTCCTCATTTCTTTCCAATTGATTGCTACCTCAATCTTTTCATTGAGCCTTCCATTCTTCTTCTAATCTTTCTTCATATTTTGCTTGCTTCTACAATTCTTGGTAGGCCATTGGAATCACATAAAATGGCTCTCTATCTTCCCATTTCAATTTCATCCTCCTCTTCTCCACATATTATCTAATATGTTGCGATGATCTATAGAAATACCTCTGGGATGAACACGTTCTGTGTGTTGACTAGATACAATGCAATCAAGATCCACTTATCAAGGATCTCACAAACAAATCATGGATTTCAAAAACTGTCCACAACTAAAATTTATGGGAGATATTAGTTCAAAGAATATTTCATATCTCCTAGATTCTTCATAATTTTTGGAAACTATCTATGAATAATCCGAATGTTCTCGTTCCCCACAAAACCCATGTGGTGTATTTTCACAATTTTCATCCATTTGTACAGAATTGACCACGAAATAAAGTCTCTCTGTTTTAGCACAAGTTTCATGAACATGTTGAGGATCCTTAGTTCCGTCATCATTTCATCAATTTGATTTTGATTCTTCAACTGCAAAGACTTCTCCATAGGAAATCATCCCTTTGCATCTGGTGACTACCTAATGTTTTCCCCATTGTGCTTTGAAGAAGCTGTAGTGTCCCCAAGGCCGAGCCCCGTTGCAGATCATGTTATATGCAAAGAATTGTAAATAAGGTCTATAGGATGGTGAGCCAAGTTTTGAATAAGCTGTAGGCTTATGAGTTTTGTTAGGCCAGGGAGCCTAAGTGTTGAAGGCCAGGAGCCTGTTGATGTAATTATATGTATGCAGGTCAATTAATAAAATATAAATACCGCCAGTGCAGACCGACCACGATGAATGAGTGATGGGGGATTGAGCGTCCACAGATTGGGCAAGGAACTAGGGGCTAAAAAGGTGGGAAAAGGGCTGAGTACTAAGCCTAGGGGCTTAAGCCTGGGAAATAATATTTTAATATTATTTCCAGAAAAAGACATGTGCATTTTTGTTTATCCTAAGTTCCTGGCAAAGGAAGGAACGTGCAAAGGGGATGCACGCTGTTGTATGCATGCAGTTCCCAGGGTGACAAGTGTCATCCCTGGCGCATGCAAATAAAAGCCTTGAACTGAACCGTGGGGGGGGATCTTCCTCCATTGGAACCCAAACCCCCGTGCGTG
>JZKD02S1903958.1:74792-109787 GCA_000966675.3 Picea glauca
TAAATGAATTTGTTGTTGAATGCTATGGTTTGCTTAATTGCAGGAGTGAATTATATATTTTACTCTGAGATTTAAATGTGTTTAATTGTGTTAAATGCATGTGGTTATAATTCCTTTATCAATTATGTAAACATTCATGTATAGAATGGTAATTGAGGGGTTTGGAAACTTGGGTAGTGAATTGGTACACTACAGAAGCTGTACTAAGAATGTTGGTGTTGTTGAAGGATATAATGAATATCTAAAGAATATTGAATTTGAACATGACTGATGTAAATCTGAAGATGTTTCTTGTGAACAGTGTTGATGTCGATGAAGAATCTGAAGACCTTGAACTAAGACATTTGGTCTTACAGTAAATATCTCATACTTAAAAACTTTGAAAAAATTGTTTAGCCCTCTTAATATTATTAAGTTGGCCTTTGCAATATTTATTACAAATATTTGAACTGCTGAAATGAAATATTGATATATATTCAGAACTATAAAAACCTTGTAGTTTACTTTGGCTTTATCTTTGCATTCTTCTCTAATTGTTAAAATGCTCCTGCAACTACTGAATTTTTGGAAATGAAATACTTAGAATAACAGGAACATAAATAGGAAGATTTGTGAATGACTGCAATAGGATTTATGAGCATATGCAATGTAGAGGATGAAACATTTTTATTGTTATTATTCATATATTTCTTTACTACTCTATGCTACTTGAGAAAAATGAGAGTCTGTTCTCAAGTATATGAGTACTTCCAATGAAAGCATGTGCACAACAATATTGGGAATACACTCATATACAAGTATGGAATATGTACCTTTATGGTTATCTAGATATGAGAGGCTAGTTGATATGATTGTGTTGATGCCAAGAAGTGATGGAGAAGAAAGTGTTTCCTTGGCATGATTATTGTTTGGAACCATTATTCAATATAATCCTTCATTCCTTGGCTTCCTTGTACATCAATATTGTCATATTGCATGTAGGTCTTTGTCAGACCCCATAGGTTTTCAAAATTTTGGCTCTCACATTCCAATGCACAAAGGATCTAGACATGTAAGGAATTCTTCAATTTTGGGCACCAAAATCTTCTCTTCATATGATGGGGTCCATAGATATTTGATCTCTTCTTCAAGGTGTCAAGGATGCTCAAAGGAAACTTCTAGATATTCTTGTTGCTCATGGACCTTTTGGTCCTCTATTCCTTTCTGAGGTGCAAACATGTTCTTCACCTTGTCAATATTTTGTCTTCCTGAGAGGAAGAGATGTTGTCCGCTACTAGGATTTGAGAAAGTTATTGGAGTAGCATTCTTCTTCAATCAATAAATCTTGAACATATTTTAAGGTTTTTTGCTAGATGACAAGCCCTGTCTTGCACATGGATTAGTGTAGAGAATGGTGTTTTTCAATAAAAAAATACTACTTCTATACTAAGAAAACTTGAAAGCATAGCATGTACTTGGACATATCATGCTACTAATACCTTGTTGTCACCAAGATATCTGTTGACATGAGTATGCATCAAAATTAAATGCAAGGATTGAAAATCAAATTACCAATGCCTATCCCTTTAGAATCTCCCCAACAACGGCTCCAAAAATGTCAGTCAATTCTATTGCATGAATTCTGTTACATTTAATTCATCAATCCAAGGAATCGTAGGATTGTGAGATGCCAGAAAAATATATGTAGGCATTGCTTGTTGGCATGATTTACAGGAAAGAGTTTTTCTTGTCATTGATGGAAAGAAAAACAACGATGATGGAAATATCAAAGTATGCTTCGATGGTGAAAGAGGAAAAGGTAAGATTGGGTGAAGAAGCAAACAGTCTGTAGAGATCAAAGCTCGAAAGAGATAGTGTTCTGATATGCGCAGACGAGAACCCATACATCAAGGCTCGCAGAAGGATCAAAGGTCATTTCCTTTTACACTTAGATATTTGAGAAAGTCAAAGCTCAGAAGGAGGTGCGACAGTGGCCATTGGGTCACCAATATCGAATACCTGATGTCCATTAGATCAGAGTCCAATGACCAGAGGAAGGGCAGAGGAGAAGTACATATATGATTCATTGGATCTGAGCGTCGAGGACTAATAGCCGTCGGATCCAATATAACTGCGAAGAGGATAAGGTTGAGAGCCATTCTCCAACTCCACGAAACATGAAATCATGATAAGATCTAAACCGTTGGATCTAGAGGATACGTGGCGAGAGATCAAAATTTCGCTGACTCACGAAATGGAAAAGTCAAAGGTAAGAGTTGTAGGAACTCGTGAAATGATAATTCTCGATATGATCTGGACCATTGGATAAAAGAGGGTTGTGGGCCATTGATATAGAGTATTTCGGATATCGGGAGTTGGAAGAGTCAGGGTTGGCTCACGTTCAAACACCCAACACGCGAAGTCATGATTTGATCATAGTCATCGATCAAAGGGAGAACGAGGACCATTGATTTGAGAAGGATGTCAGTAGAACACACTATCAAGGACACATGGCGCAATCAGATAATGACAAGTGCCAATTTGATTCGACATTTTAGGTACGTGGAAATCACAAATTTGAGTGACACATGGAAGCTTCTCAGCTCATGACACGTCATTGAGTGACACAAGAGTTATGCCACTATGGGAGTTTTTCTTCAGGATTTTTACCACCAGTACTCACCCAAAGACCCAAAGTCTTGAAGGCCGAAGTCCCAGAGTGGAGGATAATCATTGGATTAAAGAGGACACGCGTCAGTGGATTGTTAACTCCGGGAAAAAGAAAAGGAAGGATGAACGAGAGTTTGAGAATTGAAATCTCCGAAGTCTAGAGACACGAAGGAGATCTCAACCATTGATCTGAGAGGGACACACATCATTGGATCGTGGACTCCGAGTGGAATGCTCTGGGAGCAAACGAGAACTTGATAATTAAAACTCCCGGAGCCCGTATTGCAAAAAACCAATCTCGTCCATTGGTTTGGAGGGACACGGGTCATATAATCACTGAGACCAAGGATTGCGTGTGGAAAAAGGAAAGAAGGTAGAGTCATCGATTAAAGAGGAAAAATGTCAACATATCTTCCATTCTGGAAGATATCCAATCAACAACAACAATGTTTGAGAGTTGAAACTCCTGGAGCCCAGATCATGAAGGAAACCTTAGTCGTTGATGGAGGAAGGAGAGATATGGTCCGTAGACTTGAGAGGATAGATCTGAATTGTCCATTCAAGAGCACCGTCGAGATCATGAGATCAACGGTCAGGCTCCATTGCGGGGCCATAACATGCCCGAGCCCTAAGTTTTCATGAGCGGGCCGCAATTAAAACCATGGTTTTGGAGAAAGGACGCGTGGAGGCTCATGGTGAATTGTGGGGCAAAAAGAAATTTGATCTAAACCACATTTGAAAGCGCCCGCAATTGCTTGGTCACATGAAGATCATAGCCCAAGGTCATATCATGAAATGGAGCCAATGCTCACTAGACAAAAATTGGGAAGCGCCTTTTGGATAAGCTCTTGGTCACCGTCAGTGGTCACGCGAAGGAAGGATCTTAGAAGCCAAAGAAGCCATAGTTGACTGGTTGTGACTGATAGAGAAAACAAAGAGTCTCGACTGCCAGAGAAGCCAAGGAATCTCAGCATAATGGCCACTGATGATGAACTCACAAGCAAAAAAACTGCCAGAGAAGATGAAGAGTTTCCATGATGATCAGGAGATGACTTGACGTGAGAAATGCATGCAGAACAGAGAAGTGAAGCGATTTCTACTGTCTAGCCATGCGGGAGTGAGGAAGAGATGTAGTGGACAACCTGTAGGGAAGAACAATGATGTTGTGAAGATCATGTAGAGGCATTGCTCATAGCATGCAGTTGGTGCACAAAGAATATATATATAAAAAAAATACAGAACAAAGAAGAGATTAGTGTTGTTGTTGAGCGTGATTCATGCAAGTAGAAGCATGATGTGTTCAGGAGCTGAAGCGCACAGAAGAGGTGTGGTGTATAGAATGGAAATAATACACAGAGAATAAAGCGTAGAAGAAGCAATGAACATAAAGCTATATCTTCAAGAAGAACATAAATCACAAAAAACACGAGGAGAGAGACACTGATGTAGGGAGAGCATAGCAATGTAGAAGAGAAATGATGAGACTCGTAAGCCATAGATAAATATTGTATCACTGTGATAAATTTAAGAAAGCAAATATTTATATTTCAGGGTGGTAGGGAGGTGCTAGGGAGGAACGTTGTCCTCTGAGTTTCAAGTGGGTGCTTGAACACAAGGAGTTGTAGCTTCCATCTAGTTGCATCCAGAAAAACGAGGGTGGTAGGGTGGTGCAAGGGAGAACTATTGTTCTCTGTTATACAAGTTGGTGCCTGTGTGACTGGAAGTTGGTGCTTCCATCCAGTTGGTGCTCGAACACTCAGGGAGTTGGTGCTTCCTTCTAGTGGGTGCTATAAAAACAAGAGAGTTGGTGCGCTTAGCAAGTTGTTGCTTGTAAAACATAGGCTGTAGCCTCAAGAGGAGTTGGAGCTCACAAGAATGATAATGTAAAGAAAATAAATATTACTTATCATATCAATAAGAAGAGGTTTTTCCCTTTGTGGGTTTCCTCAGGAAATGTATTTCTCTATATATTTCATGTGTGTGATTGATGTTTAATATTCTATTTCTTACTTCCCTGCATCATTGTGATTGTCATTGAGTTTTCTGTAAAGAGTTTAAAATGGGCATACTTGTTTAACCACAGTGACAACTGATTCACCTGCCCCTCTCAGTTGTCGAACAATTGGTATCAGAGTCAGTTCCTTTTATCTAATGGTAGATCCTAGAGATTAAACATGACTAGCCATGAAGGAACTTCAACCAATAAGCCCCTCTTGTTCAATGGAACAAATTTTTCTTTTTTGGAAGGTTAGGATGTTAATCTACAAAATGGCTTTAGGTGCAGATGTCTAGGATGTGGTAGAGATTATTTATGTAAAGCCAGTTGCACTAGCTTCTAAGGATGACAAGCTAGAATTTAGTTTCAACACAAAGGCTATGAATGTTATTCTAAGTGGGCTGGCAGAAGTGGAATTTCTAAAAGTTATGCACTTAGAATCTTCCAAAGAAATGTGGGACAAACTCATTAGTAGTTATGAAGGTAATGAGAAGGTTAAGGATGCCAAGCTTCAAACCTACAGATTACAGTTTGAACAGCTAAAGATGAAAGATGATGAAACTATTGGTAAGTACTTTCTGAGAGTTTAAGAACTAGTGAATTCCATGAAGAGTCTTGGTGAGAAGTTTGAAGATGCAGTTTTAGTTTAGAAGATTTTAAGATCTTTTCCATATGGGTTCAACCCAAAGGTCTTTGCTATAGAAGAACTTAATGATCTAAAAACTCTGCCTTTTGATCAACTTCTAGGAACATTGACTACATATGAAGTGAGGATAGGTAAAGATAAATCCACCTCTAGATAAGAATCATTTAAAGATGATAAGAATGAGGACTCTGAGCCTGATGAAATTGAAGCAAAATTCATGAGAAGACTAAATAAAGGATCAAGCAAGTACCAAGGGAAATTTCCCTTCAAATGTTTTAACTGTGGAAAGATAGGTAACTTTGCATCTAAGTGTCCACACAAGAAGCAGGATCGGAATTTTGAAGGAGAAAAGAAGTTCAAACCCAAGATATTTGGTAAAAAGAAAAGCTTATGTGTAAACAATGATGACTCTTCAGAGGACACAGATAGTGAATCCTCATGTGAAGATAAGGTTAATGAATTTATGCTTATGGACCAAGAGGATTATGATAATAAAATCACAGGAAGTAATGTTGATGATGAAGATGTTGTGGTTGACTTGGAAGGAGAACTGGTCAGTGCTCTAGAAGAAATTGCTAGACTCAGATCTAAGAAGAAAAAGTAAAAACAATTGTTGATACAGTTTGAGAAAGACAATAAAGAACCTAATGAAGACTTCTCCCTGCTAAAAGTGGAATTAGAAGAGGCAAAGAAAATAGAGGACATTCTGAAACAATAGTTATTAGAAAAGAAGGAAAGATGTGAAGCCTTGGAAGAAGAGGTAGTAAAAACCAGGAAAGAGATGGAGAAGTCTAAAACATTGTATCTTCAAAACCTTCCAAGCATTAAAGCCATGACAAAACTAAACAAAATTCTGAGGAAAAAAATATCTTCGTTGTTGAATATTGGTTTAGGTTATGTAAATGGATCAAGTAGCAAATAACCATGAATAAAAGAGCCAATAAAGATGATCAAGTTCCAAGTTAGCAGACAATCAGACCATGAGAGTAATCTGTCACCTAAAGCTAATAAAGACAAGACGGTCCCTAATAAAAAACAAAGAGATCAGAAGATGGAGCAACAAATGCCAAGGAGAAGGCCATCCTTTAGGTACCAAAATTTCTTTTATGGCTACTGTTTTTACTGTTCTAACTGTTGTTCCTGAGTTTATGTTTTAAGGCTATAAAAATACCATCAAGGCATCCGTAAATGATTTAAAGAAAAGATTTGGAAACAAGGAATCAAAGAAAGATCAGAACATATTCAGTTTCTCAACTGTCTCTATCTTGCTTCCTGTTGTTCTTGGATGCTAATGTCTCGCTCAATAGCAGCCCATGATCGTTCTAACTCAACCCGGTTAGTCGCTGTTTGTAAAATAGTATTAAATAAACTCAGGGCAATACTGGTTTGATCCTGAAGGCCTGGTTCAACGTTGGGTTGTATGCTACTAGGGACAATCATGGATGATAAAACTTTATTTGTTTATAAAGGGATTTTAATCAATTTGTTACTTCAGATTTCCAGAGATGAGATCAAGGAAAACAATTTTAAAATCTAAAACAGTAATGTAAACACATGGCCGTTTCCTGGTTTTGTAACAAATTCGAGAATTATAAACAACAAATAAACACTACATGGAAATATAAGGCTTTAATAAAGAAAGAATCTTATATTTCAATAGACAGTGATGAAAGAAAAATGAGGTTTCTAACAAGAGTTAAATATTAAGGAACAAAAGTTTTACAGGTCTTAAAATTACTAAAAGTAATTTCAGAGGAAAAACTGTAAATCATTTGACATCCAAACCAATCCGAAATATAAATCGACAATGTATATAACTTCAAATTGATTTACTTGTTAGAGAAAAACATTAAAGGAAGAATTCAACAAAGTATACTAAACAGGGAGAAGACACATAGCTACAAAGTTGCCGGATCCAGAATCTCATTTGTGATCAATATTCTGATGTATTTCAAAACTGATATTACAAAAATGGCTCTCTCCAAAATTTCTGAAGCCCTTTCTCAGCTTCTAGAAATGATTTTTATACGTTTTCATCAAAGTTTATCGTTGGTTACTAACCAATTCCCTAATATTACGGTTACATAAAAATAATGTCAACCGTTTACAATTTTCTTTTTAATTTCTAATAATAAAAACATTTAAAAAAGGTTTTAAGCTTGCATTGACGAACTTCCTTTTTCCACATCAACACACTGAACACATTTTCCCAAAAAATTTACTAAGATCCTGGGAGCTTCGGGTATTTCATTTGCTTCAAATGAGAAAAATATCCTCTGTAATTCGGGCAACCAACTTTCTATCATTCTTTCTGTGAATTTAACATTTTTCAACTTTAAACTTGAAGTCACCATCCACTTGTTGATCTCTGTGATGTTGATCAATTTGATGTTTGAAATATCTGGTTTCTTTTCTTCCAACTCTTCTCTAAACTTCAGCTGGTGCTAGGCAATATTGACTTCGCCTAACAATCCAGAACAACCATATGTTCCGATATTTAATGAATCTTTTTCAAAGAGATCGAAGATTCCTTGACAATCTTTATTAACTTCTCTTGTGATTCGTTTGTATTTGTCCAGTTTTGTTTCCCATACTTTAATCATTATATCCCCTTTAACCTGTTCAAAAATAAATAATTTCTGAGTCTTTCCAATTTCTTCCTTTGATGAGAAAGCCATTGCTTTCTAAAAAGTTGTCCTAGCTGCTTTCGCCTCTCTTTCTTTCTGGAACACATTTTCCAAGGACTTATTTGATTCCTGAAAATAATTCTGGATTACTTCCAGATTCAAGAATACTTTCTGTTGTTCCTCCTCTATTCTTACATATATCTCTGATGCCTGTGTCCTGAAATTTTCAATTTCAACTACCTGGTTAGCAATAGAAATAATCTTATCTTGAAAATTTTTATTTTCTTCTCCTAGCTTTCAAACCTATTCTTGTGTGACATGTATTAAGTGTTTTGCCTCATCCAAGTCTTTATTCAATTTCTGGATTTCTTGCATATCCTTTAGTCTAGCTTGTTCTAGACCCTTGTGTATTCCCCAACTAATATTTCTTTCATTTTCCTTTAGTTTGTCTTGCAAATGGATTATTGTTTGATCCTTCTGTTCAAGCAGAGTTGTTAAATTACCTACAGAATACATGTTTGCTAATGCTATAGCACCCATTGTACTTGCTAATTCTGTAGCAAACTCTCCATCCTTGAGTTTCTTTCCATCTATGATAACTCTATGCTTTTTAATCGTTCCTTCTCCTCTTGGATGAATTTCTTGTTTCAGGACTGCTCTTCGTTTTTTTTCTAAAAACGTAATCCGATGGGGGGATTTTATCTCTTGAAATCGGCTCTAGATCACTGACATATAAAACTCCTTCATGAGGGGTTCCAAAAGTCGATTGTAATGGAGTTAAAGAGGTGATAGGACTACCAAGTTCAGTTGAACTTGTTCATCCTATCTTTTCTGGAATGATTTCTGGAATTGTTTCTATCTCTTTGCCCTTATCCATTCCTGATTATTTTGTTTGAGAACCCTCCGCATCTTGGGAAGGTATCTAGATATCTTTGAACTTACCTTTGTCATTTTCTTTACCCTAAGAATTAGTTTCAAACCCTGGAGGGGTTTCTTCCTGTTCTGGCGATGGGGTCGAAATTTCACCCTGTAAAATATTAGGTAGGCAGCTTCGCCTATGGCTTTGAAAAGATGCAAACCCAGCCTGTGAGTCAAGTGGAAAGGCCTGGACTCTATTCAACACTTCTTCATAAGACTCAACATCTTTAAAAATATCATCATAAACAGAGACTTCATGTTCATATGCCTTTAAATTACAATGTATGTAATGCCTACTTATTATTTGGTAGGGGTCATATTTTCTGTGTTCAATATTTACTAGCTTCACTTCTTCCTATGACTCGACGTCTACCTTAGAATGGCCTAAATTTGATAAAGGAAATTTCCCGACATGAACAAGGAAATATGGACATGCTTTTTTCTGAAGTGCGTTTAATTCCAACCCAATACCACCCTTGGCTAACTAATGAGCTACTTCTTTGCATACCAATCTGTTTGGTAAGAATTCCGGGAGTGCATGAAGAGGAATGGAACAACCATAAACCCTAATATAGGAAAAATTTTCCTCAATAAACCAATCGACAACCGATTTAATACTTTCTCTGACTGCATTAGAAATGCGAGGGGGTTCGTATCCAAAAAATAATTTGTGCATAGGAATAATGACAAAATGACAAACATCGTAAAAAACGTCTTTAGCTTTTTCCTCCCAAAGGGCTGAGTGGTATTCATGAATGGGTTCTGGACATGAGATGCTCCAACTCCAATTCATTAATGGAAATGGGGTCATAAAACAGATCGCATCCATAATATATGAAGACATATAAAAAGACACTGGTTGTCCCTTTGACTTGGCTGCTTTATAATTTAAAATTTCTTGCGTTAGGTTATGCGATAAAATTTTATGCTAGTTAAAACCATTTCCATTTGAAACTTCCTCTAAGAAGGGTACCCAGTCTGCATGAAAGTGACAGGGATCTTTTCTCCCGAAAAGTCTGCATAACATCATGGCTACATAAACCATATATTCGTTTAAGGAGGCTGTAGCATAAATCCCATGAGTATCAG
The DNA here is from genome assembly GCA_000966675.3 of Picea glauca. NCBI lineage: Eukaryota > Viridiplantae > Streptophyta > Pinopsida > Pinales > Pinaceae > Picea > Picea glauca. The sequence continues at coordinate 84,718 of JZKD02S1903958.1, forward strand.
CCCTAAACTTTGCTTCAGACCTCGCCCATCCTCTAATTATGTCGGGATATGTCTGGTCTGCCTCAATACATTCCTTTCTTTGAAATTTAGCTAAAAATTTAGCATTAAAGGTGTGTTTATGATTCGACAAGAGTTTATACATTACTTGAATGTGCTCAGGCCTGAATGAGCCAACAATAGCTCCTTGCTCATTATGAATGCTCCTTGTTGGGATATCTACCTTATCCAGAGCCCAGGCGATCATATCAGTATATGATACCAGCCTCGGACGTGCAACAACCTTATGAAGATCAGACTCAGCAATGTCCCGGATATGATTTTCGGAATCAGGGTCTTCATGCTTTAACTCATCCTCCTGCAATTCAGAAATTTGAACCCTTGATTTGATGGAGTGTATGGCGTGTGGAGTAGTATCAGAGATAATATTACCTTCCTGTATATATTCATTTTTCTTCGATGCCTTTTTAGGTGTCATGGCTCTGCGTTTGACTTATAAACCTGTCACAGATAATGGACAAATAAGCTCAACTTAAAATGTAAATAAAAACGTTTGAACGTTTACTTAGAATATATTTAAAAAAGATGAGATTTGCACAACTGTCATGAATTTAAAGCTCTTAAGGAAGAAGATATTTTCGGAGATATGCATTTAATATCCGTACTTAGGCGCTTACGGCTTTTCAAATAAAACAAGAAACTTACTTAATTGGAAAACGAAGCATTAATGAACATTTATAGAAAGATTACCTTTAAACCTGTTTTAGAAAGAAGATTTATTAGGGTTAATTATAGATTAAATCTGAAAACATGACTTTTTGGGGTTTCGACGATCTTGATGTCGAAAGGTATGTCATCGGAAAAGCCCGATCGCCAAAATTGCGAAATCGTGAAATTTTATTTAAGATTTAAACATTTTTAGCATGTCAATTAATCAAGATTAGACCCTTTCAAGATTTCTAAAATCGGGATTTCGGGAAATACGATGACATGAGATGTGCTCTCACGGAATCGCGAATCCTGAAATCACGAAATCACGATGGCTTGTTTTTTTTTTAAATAGGTTTTAACTTATCTTAATTAAATGAATAATCATGATTAGGGCCAAAACATCATTAGTTTAATCTATCAGGATTTCAGAAATTGGTGTTTTGGGAGACATGTTGACAAGAGATGTGTTCCTTATAGAATTGCGAATCCCGAAATCGCGACATAATTATGTTAACTTTAAACCTTTCTTAGAGGAGACTAATACTAATTCATGTTTTAATTAAGACTTAAACGTATCAGGAAATCGGAGATCGGGGTTTTGTGATTCAATTTGCATCGATCATCTGTTTACGAAAAACCCCAAATCCCAATTTCTTTAACATTTAAATGAAAAACTCCCAAATTTAAAATTACAACCCGTTTTAAATAATTTTTTCAAAAGAGCATTGGAAAACTTATATTTTTGTAAATTTTTAACCATTCGATATAAACGATAAAAAGGTATCGCAAATTTAGAAATGACGAAATTCTTGTTTTAGGAAAGCCGAAAACTTAAAGGCACAAAAAATAAAAATCTGGTCCTTAAGGATAAAAGATTTTAAGATATGTTTCAACATAGGCTCCAACTGGGGACCTCGTCCCCCTGTGGGACGAGGAGAACATGTAGACTCAGTGCCTTCATTGGGTAAATGGTGTCATGGGTTTATCAATGCTAAAATGTTACAGGAGAGAAAAAAGAGATTTTATAAAACCTTTGAAAGCCTTTTCAAAACTTTTTATTTGCTTTAAACTCAGTTGTAGTCTTCTTCATAATATTCTCTTTCTCGTTCTAAATTTAAGTTAATATTAAGATGATTAAAAAAATCTTAGGAAACTCAATAGATTTGTAAATTTCAGCTTGCATCAATTGAAATAAAATTTTTAATTTTTAATTGGGGAGCTCTATTTTGACTTCAGATGAGTATCCGATTTTGAAAAATTGATAACTAGAATAGAGTTATAGATAAGTATGACAACCTTACAGACACCTTATATATTGCTTCACTGCCAGTGGGCCTGTTCAGTAACCCGGTGAAGTTATCTGTCCCTTTTTACTGAATTTCCTTTCACTGCTTCGAGTGCTAATTTTATGCTTAGATATTGCTTCACTGCTAGCAGGCCTTTTCAGTACCCCGGTGAAGTTATCTGTTTCTTTTATATTTAGATGAGGGCAATCATTTAAAAGAATTTCCTTTCATCGTCTGTGGGACTAGATGGGGGCAATCAAATATGAATTTCCTTTCACCATCTGTCTTATAGTTAGCTTGTGCATACGAAGTGGGGGCAATCAGTGATACTTAAAATATCAGGGGTGGTTATCTGTGTAAAAATTTATAAAAAGAGGTTTGTCAACTTGTTTTGATTATTCTAGACCAATTTTTCTCAACTTTCAAAACTTCTTCAGTCTGTAGAGAAAAAGGGAAAGATTATTTTCAGGGGTTTTCTTTTGAGCAAGCTTAAATTCTCAGACAAATTGTTAAGAAACCTAAGAGAGTTAGAATCAACCCAAACATAACCACTTTTAGTAAGAGAATAAGAACTATGAAAACTGGACTTAATGAATTTAATCATTTGTTGATTTTCAAGGTTAATACATAATCTCTCCTACTCTGATGAGAAAGTCCGAAAACGTGAAAGATAGCATCGAGGGTATAAAAGGAGATTTTCAACAATCTGTAAGCCAAAAAACCTAAGTTATGATTTCAAAAATAACTCTTTGGATTTTTATTTATTTATTTATTTATTTTTATCGATAAGTACTTAATTAATTTATTTTTTATTTTTTATTTATTTACAAAATGAGAATGGGTTTTCTAAAAATTAAAAACAGAGCGGTATATACAATGAAATCTTTTATAACTTAATTATTCCATATAATGCTTTAAAAAATGCCCATTAACAGGGACATTCAAGATCTTACCATCCAAATTTTCAAGCAGAAATGAATTTTTTCCTTCAGAAGATGCTACCTTAAATGGTCCATACCAAATATGATCAAATTTACCACTTTTTCTTGAATCTTCTTTTCGAGTATCCCACCTCAAAACCATATCCCCGAGAAGAAAATTCCTGTCCTTGGCTTTACGATCAAATAATATCTTCATGTCATCCTAGTACTTCTGTAACTTTTCATCCACTACAGCCCTGTGTTGCTAAACTTCAATTAGCTGATTTATCCTTCTTGTGAGAGGGTTTGGTTCTTCCTTCTCGTCTTGCCATAGTTTCATCACAGGAAGTGCTAGATTTATGGGCAACACTACATCTGTTCCATATACCATTTGAAAGGGAGAAGTACCAATAGACTTTTTTGTGCCTATCCGATTTGCCCACAGAGCATATTTTAAATGCAAATGCCAAGATTTTTTATTTTCTTTTAACACTTTCTTGATTATACTGATCAAGCTCTTATTTGAAGATTCTGCCATACCATTTCCCTGTGGGTAGTATGTTGTGGAATGACCCAACACAATATTATATTTCTCGCAAAAACTGACTATTTCCATAGACTTAAAATCTTGCTCATTGTCTGTGACTATCTTTCTAGGACAGCTAAACCTAGACAAGATATTTTCTTCTAAGAAATCTATAACTACTGAATCATTGGCCTTCCTTGTTGGGATGGCTTCCACCCATTTGGTGAAATAGTCTGTAGCGGTCATAATCCATCTATGTTGGGCACTTGAATGAGGATTTATCTCACCTATGAAATCAAGTCCCCATTGCTGAAAAGGAGCTTCTGTCTTGACTGGGACTAATGGCATCGCTGGTAGCTTATGTTTTCTTGCAAAGAATTGGCAAGGGCTGCAAGCTCGTACCTTAGCATTAACATCTGGAAAAAGTTTAGGCCAGTAATAACCAACTCTCAGGATTTTATATGATGTAGCTCTCCAAGCGTGGTGTCCTCCATAAACTCCTTCATGAATTTGACCTATAACTTCTTCTGTTTCTGATTCGACCAGATAGACCAAGAGGAAACCAAGTGGGTCTTTCCAGTATAATCGTTTTTCGGAAATACAGTATTTCACTGCATGCAGCTTTAGCATTCTAGCTTTGGATGGAGACAAGTCAGCTGGACATTTCAAAGTTAATAAGTATGTTACTATGTCCTTGTACCAATTCGACGACACAAATTTCTCCTCGATCCTGTTTTTGACTAGTTGGTCCTCAAGTTCATTCACGTCTATCCATCCTTCTTCCTCCTGAGCACTGTTTATCCCAAGATCCCTAAAATTGGATTCATCTAAAAGTTTAGCTAAGCCTTGTCCCTTTACCAATTTGGTTGGTTTAACATCCAAGTCGAACTCTTGAATTTTTGCAAGCCATCTTCCTCTTTTACCATCACTGTCTGCTTGAACCAAGATATCCTTTACAACACTAGTGGGCACATATGCAATCACTTTAGAATGTAAAACATAAGTTATGAAAGCTTTCAATGCTTTTACCATAGCATACGCTTGCTTTTCCATTATATTGTATTTGAGTTCTGCATCTCTAAGGCTTTTGCTAAAGAAGGCTATCGGTTGTTCGAAACCTTCTTTGTTCTTCTAAAGGAGTACAACAACAAGCGTGTGTTCAGAGGCAAATGAAAAAATAAGAAAATCTTTGAGATAATCTGGGCTCACTAGTGTGGGTGCCTCACTTATAACCTTCTTAATATGAGCAAAGGATACCTTAGCTTCAGCTGTCCTATTTACTTCACTGTTTTTTCTGAGCATATCTGTAATCAGTTTAACAATTTCAACAAAGTTAGGAATAAATATTCTCAAGAAATTTATTTTTCCTAAAAATGATTGAATTTCTTTCACATTCCTAGGAATAGCTATTGTATCTATAGCCTCTACTCTTTTAGGATCAATCCTGATTCCATTTCAGGATACGATATGACCCAACAAGTTACCTTCCTGCATAGCGAAATGAGACTTTTTAGGATTTAAGGATAGACCAAACATGTGACATTTTTCAAATGTTTGTTTGAGATGAATCATATGGTCTTCATCCGATTTTGAAAAAACAGTAAGATCATCCAAATAGATGACTACAAACTTTTCCTGTTCACCGACGAAAGCAATATCCATTGCACGTTGAAAAGTAGCTCCTGCATTCATTAGTCCAAACGACATTTTATCGTACATAAACGTGCCCCAAGGAGAAGTAAATGCAGTTTTTTATTTGTCAAGATCACTGACAACAATTTGATTATAACCTGAAAATCCATCAATCATTGACATTCTATTAGCCCCTACTACTTTTTCAAGTACATGGTCCATTTTAGGTAGAGGATAATTATCTTTGAGAGAAGATTTATTAAGATTCCTGAAATCAACACATAGTCTGATTTCCCCATTTTTCTTTCTAACTGGGACCAAAATAGCTACCCAATCAGAATATCTAAGGGGTACAATTATCTTAGCGTCAAGAAGTTTTTTGACTTCTCGTTCGATGACAGGTAATAAAATAGGGTTAAATTGTCAGAGTTTTTGTTTGAAAGGTTTGACACCTGGTTTGAGAGGTATTTTATGTTCAATTACAGAAGTGTCATATGTTTTCAGTTCTTCGTACGACCATGCRAAAACATCTTTATATTTTCTTAACARCTCYGTGTATTTRTTTTTGTTTTYTGTTGATAAATATTTGGATAGTTTAACCATTCGGGGGTTATCTTCAGTTCCTATATTACAATCTTCAACCTCCTCTGGTTGGGGTTGTAGAGTAGTTTTAGAAGGGATGTCATCTTGATAAAAAAGTCTTTCTAAAGGGATTAGACCCTTGGGGATTTGGTTGTTCTTGAGAACAAGCATTCAGTGGTTTGCAATTTTATCATGAAATTCTTTAGAATCCTCCCCTTCTTGCATGATCCAAATAGGATCATTTTGATTTTCTTGATCAGTATGCATTTATGCAAATTCATCTAATGATTCTAGAAACTTTTGAAGCTGCTCATCATCTTCAAAAACCTGCCAATGTTGTATATTATTTGGTATTGAAGGGCGATGTCTCATTTGTATATGATATTTTAAATTAAAAGTAGTCGGGGGTGTAAAAGTTGATGTAGCTTTGGCTAAAGCATCAACCTGTTGATTCTCGGATCTTGGGATGAAACGAAAATTCACAGATGTGAAGAAGTTCTCAATTAAATCCCAGACACAATTCCTATAGGACCATAATCTAGGATGCTTAGCCTGATACTGCCGATTTACTTGTTTTATAATTAACTCAGCATCACCAAAGACTTCGAGTTTCTTAATTTTCATCCTTCTAGCAGCTTCTAATCCTAGCACTAGAGCTTCATATTCACATACACTATTTGTACAATCTATATTCCACTAGAGCCTATATGAAAAAGGAATAACAAATTGGTCATCGAGAGCGATAAGAAGTGCTCCTGCCCCGGCTCCAAGATAGGAGGAAGCACCATCAAAATACATTTTCCATACACCAGTACTATATACAATTTTCTCTATTTCTTTTTTTTTAATTTTTTCTTCTATACATTTATCATCTACATCTACTTCAAAATCATCATCTAAAGATAATATACAATTTCCTAAATCTTGGTCGGCAATATAAATTGGATGATTGTTAGAGTTTTTCGGGTCACCTACAGTAAATTCTAACCTAGTCTCTCTATAAAGACGAGTGAATTGGCCTCCAAAAACTGGAATTATAGCATAAGTCATATCTAGCTGGAGAGATCCTCCAAGATTAGTGCCCCATGATCTAGATAATAGCATACCATATTTTGGGGGAATGTCAGTGACTACTACATACATAAGAATAGTTTTAGTAGGTATTTGAGCCAAACCTACCACTAGGTCTTTAATCATACCTATGCATTTTACTTTCCTTGAATCGAAAGAATATAAATCACCATAGGGTCTTGTGATTTCAAGACCAAGTTTTTCCATTATTACCTTTGGCATAACATTGTGGGAAGCAACGGAATCCAACATACAGTTATGGAGAAGGTGGTCAAACAGGGTTACTGTAATATAAAAAGGAGCCATGGTGTCTCTTGCACCTTCGACATGTGGACCGAAGACTAAGATAGGTTTGTCATCCTCTAAGTTGATGGCGTCATCTTGGCTTTCATCTTCGGAAAAATTAATCATTTTGGTGATTTGTTTTCTGTATACAGGATTTTTAGCTAACTCAACAAGGGGAATAGGAATTTTGATTTTATTTATTTCATTTTCCAAATTAAAGTTTCCTAGAGCCTTGTCATTTTCGATGTTCGGGGCTTCCATACCATTCTTCTCAGTTTTACATTGAGATGTAACCTTGTTTTCTTTTATAGGAGCTTGTGTCTTCACAGGGAGTGTTCCTACTAGTTCTGTCTGTACAGGTAGCATATCAGTTGTGTTTCTTTTTGCAGACTGTTTATCTGCAGCCTTTGGAGTTACCTCATTGGTTTCATTTCTTGGCAAATTCTTTTTTGTCGAAACATTTGGGAGATTTTTATTTCTTGGTCTCAAATTATATTTTCACTGTAGTTCAACAATAATATCATCTGCAATATTTTGATATGTGAAATCATCAGTAATATTATTGCTAACCTGTTCTTCCAATGTACTTTCTTTATTTAAAGATGCTTTGTAATCCTGTCTAGATAAATAAGGGGATTTATTATCATTACCAAGGTTACTAATATCTTCATCGATTTCTTCAAAATCTCCTAAATCTTCCTCTCCAATGTAGTTTTGACTTTTAAAAGGTGTTTAAATTTTTTGATATTCATTTTTAATTATTTTTTTTGGTCCCTAAGATTCAGGATTTCTTAAAAAATCTTTTCTGGGGAAATTATCTCGTTTCGATTTCTCTAGTTCCATTTTCAAGATCTTGTTTCAAAGTTATCGAATGACCCTAGCCATCTCTTCTATTCTATCTCTAGAGGATTTTCCTGACCTTGAAGGTCGACCTTGCTCTTTAAAATTTTTATTTTCTTTGTTTCCAATTTCAGTCTTTGCTTTAAGTTTTCCTGATGCCATCATATTGGATTCAATCTCAAGCGCATCATCCTGCATTTTTGTGAGATCTATTGATCTCCTTTCTCTTAATAATAAGGCAAAGTCGGGGTCAAAAGCGCAGCAAAATTCATTTTTGCTGCAGGCTGTGATGGTTTAACCTCAACTGGAATTTTATTGTACAACTTATTGAACCTCTGTGTGAATTCTAAAACTGACTCAGAGTTTTTCGTTTTGAGGGCTCCGAATTCGGTTAAGTAGTACAGGTGATCCTTCCTCTCTCCCCATTGTCTAATAAATGCACTTTCAAGTTCTTCATAGGATCTTAATGATCCATTTGTTAAGGATCGAAACCAAGTCCTCACTTGTCCCTTGAAAGTTTGAACAAGTAGTCTAGAATAAACATCTTCATGTTCTATTCTGAGTATGTCAGCAAATTGATCAAAAAAGTTTATATGTTCTTGGGTAGTCAAATCACCTTCCCCTGTAAATTTTGGAAGGCTTTTCATATAGTTCTCAGGGAGATCATGAAGAGAAATAGGAAGAACAAGGGGAGCGTATCTTGCAGCCACTTTAGCGAAAATCCCGGGAAGCGATGCTTGACCACCTCCAGGGGCACCACCTCCAGCTCTAGCACCTCTTTGTGCAGCCATGGTTAGATTTGGGACTGAAGTTTGGACAGTGTGAGGAGAGGATTCTCGGAAATCTGGAGAAGAAACTTCAGGAAATGAGAAAGTATCGAATGAGGGGGGAAGTGAAAGTGATCTTTCAAGAGTTTCTGATGAGTTTGATTTGGTAAAGTTAGGCTTATCTATAGTATATGTGGACAAAAAGATTTGTTTAAGTGATTTTCGTGATTTTAATTTTTTTTCCGGATCAGAGACTGGCGAGGCCTGCTTGCTATCTGGGTTTTTACTGGTATTCTTTCTACTACTAGCCAGTTTAGTTAGTGTGGAGTCACCAAGTGAAAAATGTTTTAGCCTTAGAAGGTTTTCTGTCCTTGTTCACTATCAAAAACAGAAAATGTCAATGTCATTCTTCCCAGGGAAAAAATTCGTTTCTTCGTTCCCCGGCAACGGCGCCAAAAAGATGTTGTTCCTGAGTTTATGTTTTAAGGCTATAAAACATACCGTCAAGGCATCCGTAAATGATTTAAAGGAAAGATTTGGAAATAAGGAATCAAAGAAAGATCAGAACATATTCAATTTCTCAACTGTCTCTGTCTTGCTTCCTATTGTTCTTGGATGCTAATGTCTCGCTCAATAGCATCCCATGATCGTTATAACTCAACTTGGTTAGTCGCTGTTTGTAAAATAGTATTAAATAAACTCAAGGCAATACTAGTTTGATCCCGAAGGCCCGGTTCAACATTGGGTTGTCTGCTACTAGGGACAGTCATGGATGATAAAACTTTATTTGTTTATAAAGGGATTTTAATCAGTTTGTTACTTCAGATTTCCAGAGATGAGATCAAGGAAAATGATTTTAAAATCTAAAACAGTAATGTAAACACATTCAAGGCCGTTTCCTGGTTTTCTATCAATTTCGAGAATTATAAACAACAAATAAACACTACATAGAAATATAAGGCTTTAATCAGAAATAATCTTATATTTCAATAGACAATGATGAAAGAAAAACGAGGTTTCTAACAAGAGTTAAATATTAAGGAACAAAAGTTTTACAGGTCTTAAAATTACTAAAAGTAATTTCAGAGGAAAAACTGTAAATCATTTGACATCCAAACCAATCCGAAATATAAATCGACAATGTATATAACTTCAAATTGATTTACTTGTTAGAGAAAAACATTAAAGGAAGAAAAGGAGAAGACACATAGCTACAAAGTTGCAGGATCCAGAATCTTGTTTGTGATCAATATTCTGATGTATTTCAAAACTGATATTACAAAAATGGTTGTCTCCAAAATTTCTGAAGCCCTTTCTCAGCTTCTAGAAACTATTTTTATAGGTTTTCATCAAAGTTTCTCATTGGTGACTAACCAACTTCCTAATATTATGGTTACATAAAAATAATGTCAACCGTTTACAATTTTCTTTTTGATTTCTAATAATAAAAACATTTAAAAAAGGTTTAAAGCTTGCATTGACGAACTTCCTTTTTCTGCATCAACACACTAAACACATTTTCCCAAAAAATTTACTAAGATCCTGGGAGCTTCAGGTATTTCATTTTCTTCAAATGAGAAAAATCTCCTCTGTAATTCGGGCAACCAACTTTCTATCATTCTTTCTGTGAATTTAACAGTTTTCAACTTTAAACTTGAAGTCACCATCCACTTGTTGATCTCTGTGATGTTGATCAATTTGATGTTTGAAATCTCTGCTTTCTTTTCTTCCAACTCTTCTCTAAACTTCAGCCGGTGCTTGGCAATATTGACTTCGCCTAACAATCCAGAACAACCATCTGTTCCGATATTTAATGAATCTTTTTCAAAGAGATTGAAGATTCCTTGACAATATTTATTAACTTCTCTTGTGATTCGTTTATATTCATCCAGTTTTGTTTCCCATACTTTAATCATTATACCCCCTTTAACCTGTTTAGAAATAAATAATTTCTGAGTCTTTCCAATTTCTTCCTTTGATGAGAAAGCTACTGCTTTCTGAAAAGTTGTCCTAGCTTCTTTCGCCTCTCTTTCTTTCTAGAACACATTCTCCAAGGAATTATTTGATTCCTTAAAATAATTATGGATTACTTCCAGATTCAAGAATACTTTCTGTTGTTCCTCCTCTATTCTTACATATATCTCTGATGCTTGTGTCCTGAAATTTTCAATTTCAACTACCTAGTTAGCAATAGAAATAATCTTATCTTGCAAATTTTTATTTTCTTCTCCCAGCTTTCGAACCTGTTCCTGTGTGACCTGTATTAAGTGTTTTTCCTCATCCAAGTCTTTATTCAATTTCTGGATTTCTTGCATATCCTTTAGTCTAGCTTGTTCTAGACCCTTCTGTATTCCCCAACTAATATTTCTTTCATTTTCCTTTAGTTTGTCTTGCAACTGGATTATTGTTTGATCCTTTTATTCAAGCAGAGTTATTAAATTACCTACAAAATACATGTTTGTTGATGCTATAACACCCATTGTACCTGCTAATTCTGTAGAAAACTCTCAATCCTTGAGTTTCTTTCCATCTATGATAACTCTATGCTTTTTAATCGTTCCTTCTCCTCTTGGATGAATTTCCCGTTTCAAGACTGCTCTTCATTTTTTGCTAAAAAAGTAATCCGATGGGGGGATTTCACCTCTTGAAATCATCTCTAGATCACTGACATATAAAACTCCTTCATGAGGGGTTCCAAAAGTTGACTGTAATGGAGTTAAAGAGGTGATAGGACTACCAAGTTCAGTTGAAGTTGTTCCTCCTATCTTTTCTGGAATGATTTCTGGAATTTTTTTTGTCTCTTTGCCCTTATCCATTCCTGATTCTTTTGTTTGAGAACCCTCTACATCTTGGGAAGGTATCTCAATATCTTTCAACTTACCTTTTTCATTTGTTTTACCCTGAGCATTAGTTTCAAACCCTGGAGGGGATTCTTCCTGTTCTGGCGATGGGGTCGAAATTTCAGCCTGTAAAATCTTAGGCAGGCAGCTTCGCCTATGGATTTGAAAAGATGAAAACCCAGCCTGTGAGTCGGGTGGCAAGGCCTAGACTCTATTCAACACTTCTTCATAATACTTAACATATTTAAAAATATCATCATAAATAGAGACTTCATGTTCATATGCCTTTAAATTACAATGTATGTAATGCCTACTTATTATTTGGTAGGGGTCATATCTTCTGTGTTCAATATTTACTAGCTTCACTTCTTCCAATGACTCTGCCTCTACCTTAGAATGGCCTAAATTTGATAAAGGAAATTTCCCGACATGAATAGGGAAAGATGGCCATTCTTTTTTCTGAAGTGCTTTTAATTCCAACCCAATACCACCCTTGGCTAACTGATGAGCTACTTCTCTGCATATCAATCTGTGTGGTAAGAATTTTGGGAGTGCATGAGGAGGAATGGAACAACCATAAACCCTAATATAGGAAAAATTTTCCTCAATAAACCAGTCGGCAACCGATTTAAGACATTCTATGACTGCATCAGAAATGCGAGGGGGTTCGTATCCAAAAAATAATTTGTGCATAGGAATAATGACAAAATGACAAAAATAGTAAAAAACATCTTTAGCTTTTTCCTCCCAAACGGCTAAGTGGTATTCATGAATGGGTTTTGGACATGAGATGGTCCAACTCCAATTCATTAATGGAAATGGGGTCATAAAACAGATCGCATCCATAATATATGCAGACATATAAAAAGACATTGGTTGTCCCTTTGACTTGGCTTCTTTATAATTTAAAATTTCTTGCGTTAGGTTATCCGATAAAATTTTATGCCAGTTAAAACCATTTCCATTTGAAACTTCCTCTAAGAAGGGTACCCAGTCTGCATGAAAGTGACAGGGATCTTTTCTCCCGAAAAGTCTGCATAACATCATGGCTACGTAAACCATATATTCGTTTAAGGAGGTTGTAGCATAAATCCCATGAGTATCAGCCCTAAACTTTGCTTCAGACCTTGCCCATCCTCTAATTATGTCGGGATATGTCTGGTCTACCTCAATACATTCCTTTCTTTGAAATTCAGCTAAAAATTCAGCATTAAAGGTGTGTTTATGATTCGGTGAGAGTTTATACATTACTTGAATGTGCTCAGGCCTAAATGAGCCAACAATAGCTCCTTGCTTGTTCTGAATGCTCCTTTTTGGGATATCTACCTTATCTAGAGCCCAACCAATCATATCAGTATATGCTACCAGTGTCGGACGCGCAGTAATCTTATGAAGCTCGGACTCAGCAATGTCTCGGATATGATTTTCAGAATCAGGGTCTGCATGCTTTAACTCATCCTCCAACAATTCAGAAACTTGAAACCATGATTTGATGGAGTGTATGGCGTGTGGAGTAGTATCAGAGATAATATCACCTTCCTGTATATCTTCATTTTTCTTCGGTGCCTTTTTAGGTGCCATGGCTCTGCGTTTGACTTAAAAACCTGTCACAGATAGTGGATGAATAAGCTCAGCTTAAAATGTAAATACAGACGTTCGAACATTTACTTAGAATATATTTAAAAAAGATGAGATTTGCACAACTGTCACGAATTTAAATCTCTTAATGTAGAAGATATTTTCGGAGATATGGATTTAATATCCGTACTTAGGCGCTTTCGGCTTTTCAAATAAAACAAGAAACTTACTTAATCGAAAAACGAAGCATTAATGAACATTTATAGAAAGATTACCTTTAGACCTGTTTTAGAAAGAATATTTATTAGGGTTAATTATAGATTAAATCTGAAAACATGATTTTCCGGGGTTTCAACAATCTTGATGTCAAAAGGTTTGTCGTCGGAAAAGCCCGATCGCCAAAATTGCGAAATCGTGAAATAGCGATGTTTTATTTAAGATTTAAACTTTTTTAGCATGTTAATTAATCGAGATTAGACCCTTTCAAGATTTATGAAATCGATATTTCGGGAAATACGATGACATGAGACGTGTTCTCACAGAATCGCGAATCCCGAAATCGCGAAATCATGATGGATTTTTTTTTTTTTTTTTTAAGTTTTAACTTATCTTAATTAAATGAATAATCATGATTAGGGCAAAAACATCATTAGTTTAATCTATAGAGATTTCGAAAATTGGGGTTTTGGGAAACATGTTGACAAGAGATGTGTTCCTTATAGAACCGCGAATCTCGAAATCGTGACATAATTATGTTAACTTTAAACCTTTCTTAGAGGAGACTAATACTAATTCATGTTTTAATTAAGACTTAAACGTATCGAGAAATCGGAGATTGGGGTTTCTTGATTCAATTTGCATCGATCATCTGTTTACGAAAAACCCCGAATCTTGATTTCTTTAACATTTAAATGAAAAACTCGCAAATTTAAAATTGTTGTAGGAAAATCTTCCTGCGGACAGGTAGATTGCCTCTAAGAGCTTGACCTTAACTCTAAGATGGAAAATGCTTAACGTGGACACTAACTTCCTTTCAAATCTATCTAAACTAACACATGAGAAGGAAGGATAACAGAAGTACCTCTTTATCAATGTTTGTCCCTGCACGCTCCGAGTTGCGCTCCGATCCTTTGCTCCTCGTTGAGTTTTGTAGACAAACAAGATACGACCACTTCCTACTCTATTGATATTAGCTTGAAAACATATCTATCTATCAATGATAAGTTCATGTAACATTAGACACAAAGTACTAGAAAGAAACAAGCCAAGCGTGTCATATTAATGAGAATAACGACAACAATACTTACAATCGTAGATGCGAATGCGACAACTTCGTCAAGTCCTCTTCGTCTAACCCTTGCTCAAAAGATCCACAACCTGGGTAACAACAACTTCAATGATCACTCTCCTTTGACTGATTGTGTGTTTCCTATGAGATCATAGGTTTCATACTAGCAATTCTTCGCCTTTTCACCATCATAGAGCTTGCTTATATAGGTTAAGAGGAGCCTAACCTCTTGAGTTATCTTTAGAACAAGTTGAGGAACCTCCTCCTTAGATCAGGGATTTCCTGATGAAACCAAGAATTCAAATGCAACTGACTTCTAATCTTGAAAGATCCTCCCCTTATTCTCCTTAAGGGGCCAACTACTGCCTCAGATTAGGCAACGCTCCTTCAAAAGAGGCATCAGAGCGTTGTAGCGCTCCCTAGGAAGCTTGAGGGAAGCGCCAGCGCTCCAAAGGTGGATAGCGCTCCTTCAGAGGGTGCAGGGGAGCGTTATAATGCTCCCTGAAGCCTTATAGGGGAGCGCCAACACTCCCTAGACTGATATAGGGGAGCGCTCACCCCCAGAACCTTTGATTAAAAGCTCTTCTCAGGTGTCAAGAGTCCTTTGAATTTAGCTAATCAATTCCTCTTCTTCAGATCAAGTATATGAGATGTTTTAAGTGCCTCCTTAGTGTCGTCAGCATGGCAGTATGCTCGAACATCGTTTGCAACACTTGTGAACAACTTGCGACACTTGCGAAAGTTGTAAGGAAGATGCGACACTTATGACAATTGAGAGGAACATGCGACACTTATCCAGTTGAGTAATTTTGACGTGTAACAAAAATTACAACTCGTTTTAAATAATTTTTTCAAAAGAGCGTTGGAAAACTTATATTTTTGTAAATTTTTAACCATTCATTATAAACGATAAAAAGGTATCGCAAATTTAGAAATGATGAAATTCTTGTTTTAGGAAAGCCAAAAACTTAAAGGCACAAAAAATGAAAATCTGGGCCTTAAGGATAAAATATTTTAAGATATGTTTCAACACTAAATTTGGTCATAAGATTGTAAACTGTCAAATTAAGTTTAGAGACATGCAACCGAGGAGGTCAAGAAATAGACAATATTTACAAAATAGAACTAAGCAGCCAATGAATAGACAATGTAGCACCCATCAGTTTGACCTAATGAAAAATGAGCTCGAATGTTATAACTGTCATAACTTCGGCCACAAAGTTGAAACTTCCATTTGAAGAAGTACAAGGCAGATCCAAGGATAAATCCTTTAGCTATAAATGCCAACATATGGAAAAAGAAAGACATTGAAAAATTTGGTCTAGTACTTTCAGCTCAAAAAACAAAAATATCCCTGGTATACAGACAGTGGATGTTATAAGCACATGACTGGAGACAAGGATAAGTTTTTTTCTATAAGTAAAATAAAAACAGGAAATGTAACCTTTGGAAATGATGAACTAGGTAAAATCCAGGGTAAAGGGATGGTGAGTTTGAGTAATGGTAAAGGAAAAGCCTAGGATGTTCTGCTTGTAGATGGGATGAAGCATAATTTTCTCAGTGTAATTCAAATGTGTGAGAGGATGTGAAGTGGTATTCACTTCCAAGGATTGTAAGATAAATCTTTTAAACTCAGGACAAGTGGTGGCTAAAGGCATAAGGACAAAAAATAATGTATATGTGCTGAAAGAATAGAAAGAAGAGTGTCATCTAAGAAAACATGATGAAAGTTGGTTATGGCATAGGATACTTGGACATCTAAACTTTGACCACTTAATCAAGCTCAAAAATCTTGAGGCAGTAAAATATCTTCCAGGAATATCAAAGCCACAAGACTCTGTTTCTAAACCCTGCCAAGTAGGAAAGCTAACCAGGACACAATTTAAATCCAAGAGCTCTACTTCAATAGAGAAACCACTCCAATTAGTTCATATGTATTTATTTGCACCATCAAGATAGGAAGGCACAAGGATTCAAGAAAACTACTTTATGCTGATCATTGATGATTACTCCATACTCACTTTCTGTTCTCAAAGAAAAAGTTGAAGCATTTGAGAAATTTAAAATATTTAAGGATTTAACTGAGAATCAAACGGGCAAGAGGTTAAAGGTATTAAGATCAGACAGAGGAGGAGAATTATGTCAAGTGATTTCAAGGAATTATGTGATAAACATGGGATCAAGAGAGAATACACAATCCCAGGGACTCCACAAGAAAATGGAGTAGTTGAGAGGCAAAACAGAACAGTTCATCAAATGGCCAGGTCAATGATGAATGAGAAGAACATTGGTCAAACTTACCGGGTAGAAGCAATACACACAACAATCCATATTCTTAACAAGGACCACCTCAAACTACATAGTGACAAGACACCTTGTGGACTGTGGTATGGAATATCTGCTTCAATCAAACACTTCAAAGTCTTTGGGAGTAAGTGCTACATAAATAATAATAATGAAAACCTTGGCAAGTATGATGACAAGGATGACGAAGGCATCTTCTTAGGAAATTCTACCAATATTAAAGGATATAGAAGCTTTAATAAAATATTCCGTAAATTAGTTGATTACATTGATTTAAAGGTTAATGAAGGAGTTCTAGAAAGAGAGGTGAGTGATATTGAGCCTACTACAGAGGACATAGATGAAACTAAAGATGAATGGGTCCAAGAATCAAATGGAGAAGAGACACCCAGACAACAAGATTCAGGACAAAAATCAACATCAAATCCTTCCTTCAGAATTACTCAGAAGAATCATCCTGAAAGTCAGATAATTGGTGAGAAAGACAAAGGTGTACAAACTAGGAGAAGGATAATCAAAGACACCAAGCAATCACGTATGGACTTCATATCCATGGTGGAACCCAAGAACTTCAACGAAGCCAGTGAAGATGTAAATTGGTTAAAATCAATGAATGAGGAACTGGACCATATTGAAAAGAGTGACACTTGGGAACTCGTTACTAGGCCAGCAAATAAAAATGTAATAGGATCCAGATGGGTCTTCAAAAATAAGATGGATGATCAAGGAAATATTGTAAGAAATAAGGCTAGATTGGTCTGCAAAGGATATGTTCAAATAGAAGGACTAGACTTTGATGAAACATTTGTGCCTGTAGCAAGATTAAAATCCATTAGAATGTTTCTTGCCTATGCTTGTCATAAAAAGTTTAAAGTCTATCAAATGGATGTCAAGTCATCTTTTCTAAATGGATATCTAAAAGAAGAATTCTATATGGAACAACCAGGGGGTTTCCAACTGTCAGATAACCCTGAATTTGTCTGCAAATTGAAGAAAGCCTTATATGGGTTGAAACAAGCTCCCCGTGCTTGGTATCACAGACTGGATACGTATCTACAAGGCAAAGGGTTCAAGAAAGGAACAATTGGTAGAAATATATATATCAAAATAGGGGGCAATGATCTACTCATTGTGTTGGTCTATGTAGATGACATCATCTTCGGTAGTAATAATGATTCATTGGTAAAATGGTTTGCTTCTGCCATGCAGTCTGAATTTGAAATTTCTATGATAGGGGAGCTGTCATTTTTTCTTGGGATACAAATTACTCAGAGGTCTGAAGGAATATTTATTTTTCAAGAAAAATATCTAAGAGAAATGTTGAAAAGGTTTCAAATGGAAGATTCTAAACCTATGAGCACACCTATAGTCATTGGATGTAAGTTAAGCAAGGATGACGATTCACCTGATGTTGATCAGAGTTCATATAGGTCTATGATAGGTAGCCTATTGTACATCACAACACCTCGTCTAGACATAATGCATGTTGTTGGCATGGTAGAAAGGTATCAGGCTTCCCATAAACAAATTCATTTGTTAGCTGTCAAAAGAATATTCAGATACTTGAAAGGAACAATGGAATATGGCCTATGGTATCCCATAAATCAGAATTTTCAACTATCAATCTTTTCATATGTTGATTGTGCTAACTGCATGGATGAGAGGAAAAACATGAGTAGAGGTGCAGTCTTCTTAGGAGATTCCCTTGTATCATGGTTGATCAAGAAAAAAGGTACCATTTCATTATCAACTATAGAATATGGATACATTGCAGCTGCCACATGCTGTACCAAAGTATTGTGGATGATTCATACACTTGCAAACTTGGAGGTAAAATATACTGCACCGATCCCAATTCATTGTGATAATACCAGTGCAATAATTCTATCAAAGAACCCTATGTTTCACTCGAAGAACAAGCATATACCCTTCAAGTATCACTTCTTGAGGGAACAGGTGACCAACATTGGTGTTTCTTTGCATTATATTCCTTCCAAAGATCAGATTATTGATACTTCACTAAATTGCTTGCAAAATCTCAGTTTGAGTATCTACGCGAGAAGTTGGGCGTGAACCCATTATCAACCTAAGAGAGTCCATCCTATCGGGGGAAGTATGTATTGGTTGAATATATGATACCTATGAAAAATAATGAAACAACTCAGGGGGATATTGTTTTCTTTGACATTGATGTGAAAGGGGGGGAAAAGGAGTGGTCTGGATGCTATCGTTGAAGAATAGCGTAGCCTTTTTAAGGTTGCCATCAATGAAAAAGGGGTAGATTGTTGTTATGATTTATAGGAAAGCATTGTGCTTTTCATTGATGGCAATAATAACAGTGAAGATGGCAATATCAGAGTGTGCATCGATGGCAAAACAGAAATAGCTTAGATCAGGTGAATAGGAAAACATTCTATAGAGATCAAAGCTCAGGAGAGATAGCATTATGATATGCTTAGATGAGATCCCATACATCAAGGCTCACAAAAGGATCAAAGGTTGTGGCCTTGGAAACTTAGAGATTTGAGAAAGCCAAAGATTAGAAGGAGGTGCGACAGTGGTTGTTGGATCACCAATCCCAAATACCCGATGTCCATTATATCAGACTCTAGTGACCAGAGGAAGCACAAAGGATAAGTAAAGATATGATCCATTGGATCTGAGCACTGAGGAACAACATCCATCAGATCCAGTATAAATGTGAAGATGATAAGGCCGAGATCCATCCCGCAACTTCGTGAAATGTGAAATCATGATAAGATCTGAACCGTTGGATCCAAAGGACATGTGGTAAGAGATCATCATTTTGCTAACTCGCGAAATGGAAAAGTCAAAGGTAAGAGTTGTAGGAACTCGTGAAACGTGAAGTCCCGATAATATCTAGACCATTGGATCACAGAGGGATGTGGGTCGTTGATCTAGATTATTTTGGATATCAGGAGTTGGAAGAGTCAGGGTTGGCTCACGTTCAAACATCTGACACGCGAAGTCGTGATTTGATCATAGTTGTTGATCAAAGGGAGAACGAGGACCATTGATTTGAGAAGGAAGTTAGCAAACCACATAAGGAAGGACAGGTGGTAGACTACGTCAGCAAGGGCATGTGGCACACTCAGACAATGACAAGTGTCAAGTTGATTCAAAATTTCAGGTACGTGGAAATCACAAGTCCAAGTGGCACGTGGTAGCTGCTCGGCTCATGACATTTCATCGAGTGATGCAAGAGTTACATCACTCCGAGAGTTTTGCTTTGAGATTTTTACCACCAGTACTTTCCAAAAGAACTGAATTCTTGAAGGTCGAAGTCTCGGAGTGGAGGATAGCCGTTGGATTAAAGAGGACATGCATCAGTGGATTGTCAACTCTGGGACAAAGCAAAAGAAGGATGAACGAGAGTTTAATAATTGAAATCTCTGAAGTCCGGAGACATGAAGGAGATCTCGACCGTTGATCTGAGAGGGACACGCATCATTAGATCATGGACTCTGAGTGAAATTATCTTTGAGCAAACTAGAACTTGATAATTTAAACTCCCAGAGCCTAGATCGTGAAAAATCGATCTCGTCCATTGGTTTGGATGGACACGTGTCATCTGATCGCTGAGACCAAGAATTGCGCGTGGACAAAGGAAAGAAGGCAGAGTCATTTATTGAAGAGGACAAATGTCAGTAGATCTTCCATTCTGAAATATATCTAGTCAAAAACAAAAGGGTTTGAGAGTTGAAACTCCTGGAGCCCGGATCACGAAGGAAACCTCAGTCGTTGATGGAGGAAGGAGAGATCTAGTCTGTAGAATTGAGAGGACAGATCTAAATTTTCCATTCAATAGAACCATCAAGATCATGAGATTGACAGTCATGCTCCATTGTGGTGCCAAAACATGCTCGGGAATTAATTTTTCATGAGCGGGCCACAATTAAAACCATGGTTTTGGAGAAAGGACACATGGAGGCTCGTGGTGAATTGCGGGGCGAAAAACAGTTTGGTCTAAAACACCTTTGGATGCACCCATAATTGCTTGGTCACATGAATCTCATAGCCCAAGGTCATATCTTGAAATGGAGAGAGTTCTCACTAGACAGAAATCGGGAAGCGCCTTTTGGATAAGCGCTTGATCACCGCCAATGGTCACGCGAAGGAAGGAGCTTAGAAGCCAAAGAAGCCACAGTTGACTGGCTATGACTGAAAGAGAAAACAAAGAGTCTTGACTTCCAGAGAAGCCAATTAATCTCAACATAATGGCCATTTATGATGAACTCACAAGAAACAGAACCGCCAAAGAAGATGAAGAGTTTCCATGATGATCAGGAGATGACTCGACGTGAGAAATGCATGCAGAAGAAAGAAGTTAAGTGATTTCTGTTGTCGAGCCATGCAGGAGTGAGGAAGAGCTGCAGTGAACAACTTGTATGGTAGAAAAATGACGCAGTGAAGATCATGTAGAGGCATTGTGCATAACATGCAGTTGGTGCACAGAGAATATATAAAAAAAAATGCAGAACATAGAAGATATTAGTGTTGATGTTGAGCGTGATTCATGCAGGTAAAAGCATGTTGTGTGCAGGAGCGGAAGCTCACAGAAGAGGCATGGTGCATAAAATGGAAAGAAGAAACAGAGCATAAAGCATAGAAGAATAAAGGAATAAAAAGGTATATCTCAGAGAAGAACAAAAAGAGTAGTAGACGTGAGGAGAGAGACATTGATGCAGGGAGACCAGAGCAGTGTAGAAGAATAGTGATGAGTCTGGTAAGCCATAGATAAATATTGTATTTCTATGATAAATTTAAGAAAGAAAATGTTTATATTTCAAGGTGGCAAGGAGGTGCTAGGGAGGAATTTTGTCCTTTGAGTTTCAAGTGGGTGCTTGAACACAGGGAGTTGTAGATTCCATCTGGTTGCAGCCAGAAAAACCAGGGTGGCATGGTGGTGCAAGGGAGAACTATTGTTCTCTGTTATACAGGTTGGTGCCTGTGTGACTAGAATTTGGTGCTTCCATCCAGTTGGTGTTGGAACACTTGGGGAGTTGGTGCTTCCTTATAGTGGGTGCTAGAGAAACTAGAGAGTTGGTTCTCTCAGCAAGTTGTTGCTTGTAAAATGGAGGTTGTTTCCTCAAGAGGAGTTGGAGCTCACAAGAATGATAATGTAAAGAAAATAAAGATTACTTATCATATCAATAAGAAGAGGTTTTTCCATTTATGTGTTTCCTCAGGAAATATTTGTCTATGTATATTTCATGTGTGTGATTGATGTTTAATATTGTATTGCTTACTTCCCTGCATCATTGTGATCATCATTGAGTGTTCTGTAAATATTTTAAAATGGGCATAATTGTTTAAGCACAATAACAATTGACTCACCCCCCGCTCTCAGTTGTCCAACATAGACAAATATCTCTAATCTAAGTAAGCTTAATCAAAATGCTTTGCTTGAAAAGACATTTCCAAGAATCAAAGTCAAGGATACAAGTGCTCTATTACAATGATAAGTTAGCTACTTCATGGCTTGGCTAGTTCTCGTATCTTGTTCAAATTGAAAATAAACACTTGTAGAAATGAAATTATACATATTTTAATTGAGGTTAATGCACTTATATTTCAACTTTTAACCAAATTCCTTTGGTTGACAAGCAAGAGCATCAACTGGTTTTGTGATCACTAAATAAACTCAACCTTTAATGCATAAATCTATAGGGAAACCCACAATTGCAGAAATGAAAGAGCATAAAGGAATGAACAATAAATGAAAAGAAAAATTAACGAAATAACATCACACAACAGAAATAAAACTAATTAGGCATCATATATTAGAGAGAGGGGGCCCTACTTCTATTAGCATATACTACAAAGGAGGACTACAATAGAGAACTCTTGATGTGCAACAACAAGATCTTTATTCCATAATCAAAATGATTACAATGATCCTTATATTCAATATGAAACCCTATGCTCTCATTCCTTAACTTCTGAACTATGAACTACTAACCTTGAAGATATGATATCCTTTCATATTTATACATATCAAGATGAGATTAGATCCTAAACAAGTGGATCTCACAACCAACAAATCCTAGATCCTAAACATGTGGATCTCCTCCACCAAATATTACAAAATATTTCATGAGATCCATATGCCCAAATTTGTGGGTATGAGCAACTTTGGTCAAACCACTTATCTTTATAATTTTGAGCTAGAATGACTAGTCTTTTGAAATATCAACCATGCACTCTGTGTCTTACACTTTTTGCAGATTTTCCTCTTGGGTCACCTAAATGACACTATTCGGCACAAAACCAATATTTTAGATTTTTGATATTCCTCTTCATCTAGTCAGAAATGACATGGAAATTTTTACTACCAAAACTACCAATCAGTTGCATAATTGCCAACATTCTACAAAATTGCCAACAACTACAAAGTTAGGAAACACAATATTTACTCTAAGTAATCATCTAAATGTGGGAAATTGACCAATTTATATACATATGGCACATGAACCTCGTGTAGGGTGAAAATGGAAAATTACAGGAATATGGTTATTGAAGTGAATGGAGATGGAAGGGAAAAGTAGGTGAAAGAATGGTTGATGGCATCATAAAATATGTCAATTATGAAGCCCAACACTCCACAGGAGCCACACGTAGATTCTTTTGTCCTTCCACCATTTCGAGATGATGAGTCTGAACATTCAAACTCTACTTTAGATCTAAGTTCTAATATACAGTCAAAGGATTCAGAACGTGTAGATGCACAATCAATATAGGAAGATGAGGAACCAATGAAGAGGCCCAAGTTGGAACATACCACTCTTCATGATGCAAGAGATCTTGTTGGGGATCCAACCGATCTCAGTTCAAGGATCCTTCTCGTGTACTCATAACCACTGAGCCCATGTTTCCTATTCATTATTATGTGGCTCAATATTCATACCCGCAGACCTATGGCGAGGCTATAGGGAGTCCCTTTTGGGAAACAACCATGTAGGAGGAGTACATCTACCTCTTCAAGAACCATAATTGGGATCTGGTTCTTCTTCCTTCAGGAAGTAATATTTCCAGATGCAGATGGGTCTATAGGACTAAGAGCAGAGTGGATGGACATGTTAGCAGATACAAGGAAAGACTAGTTGCCAAAGGTTTTCAACAGGTTCATGGCATAAAATATGATGAGACATTCTCTCCAATAGCAAAGGTGGATTTAATTCATTTGGCCCTTGCTATTGCAGCAACCAGAGGATGGGAAGTCCATCATATGGATGTGAAGAATGCATTTCTTCACAGAGATCTCTCAGAGGATATTTACATGGACCATCCACCTAGATTCATACAGGATTCATATTTGGTTTGCATGCTCAGGAAGTCTCTCCATAGCCTCAAGCAGAAGCCATGAGCATGGTATGCCAAGATGGACTTCTACCTATTGTCCCAAAACTTTGTGAGATGAAAATATGATCCAAATGTATACATGCATAGGAGTATTGATTCACTTCTGATTCTAGTTCTTTATGTGGATGATATTTTGACAGTTGGCTTCTCGACTTCATCGATTTCTATGGTGAAGCTGATTCTACATGACAGGTTCTTGATGATGGACATGGGTCAACTCCATTACTTCCTTGGACTTGAGATTAGTTAGGATGATTCAAGAATCAATATATCTCAAGCCAAGTATGCTCGGGATCTCATGGAGAGATTCCACATAACAGACTACAAGTCTGGCCCTACTCCCTTCCTATATGGGGTGAGACTTGAGGATGGTGGGGACACTCCAATAGTTGACAACAATCTATATAGAAATCCCGTGGGGATTTTGTTGTATCTCTCCCACTCCCAACCAGACCTATCATATGTAGTGGGAGCAGTCTCCAGGTACATGCAAGAGCCACATGAGTTACACTGGAAGGTTGCAAAATGCGTCCTTCGATACGTTCGAGGCACCATCAATTATGGGATCCACTATGCAGCAAGTTGCAAGTTAGATCTCATAAGCTTCACAGTTTTTGACTGTGTAGGCAACAACATTGATTTCAAGTCCACATCTAGATACACTCTCAACTTGGGTTCAAGGAATACCTGTTGGTAGAGAAAGTAGCAGTTTGTTATTGTTCTATCTTTAACCAAGGCTGAGTACAGATGATTATTTAACACTATCATTTAGGCATTGTAGCTACAAAAATTCCTTACTAAGTTGGGAATCCAGTTCCACAGATCTACTGTCCTTTGATGTGACAACCAGAGTACTATCAAGTTTTCCGAAGACCGAGTATAGCATCGGTGGAAAAATCATATTGAGATCCATATGCACTACATCATAGATTTAGTCCACGAGAGAATCATTGACCTACCATTTTTTGCTTCCTCTGAACAAATTGCTTACATCTTCACCAAGAATTTCACTAAGTAGAAGTTTTACTCTCTGAACAATCTTTTTCGAGTGAAGGACACA
>JZKD02S1903958.1:113991-141181 GCA_000966675.3 Picea glauca
CAATTTTTCTCTCGTCCTCTCTATTTTACAAGTTGTGTTCATTCTTCTGCTAGCTAGATATCTTGTGTAGGTATTCATTGTTGATATTATTGTAGATGCAGGAGGTATTAAACTCCACTTGTAACCTTTGATGAGACTAGACTATTATTAGAAGCAAGAGAAACCCTAAAGCCTTGGATAATAACCCTACAAGACAAGTCGGCTTAATAGAATAATTAATATTGATTTATTATCCCCCAAGAAGAGAAGTCAACCCAGTCAGTTAATATGGAGAAATATAAATAGAGTGCGCTAGAGCTCATTTGTCACACTCACTCTCACAACTTCACAATGCATACGAACAGTGGTGCGCAAGTTGGGAGAGGAACTGCAGCTGCTGTAACTAGCATTTCGGTTTTGGCTTGGAATTTCTCTTGGTTATGGTTTAGACTTTCTTCTTGGCCTTTTGTTATTATTTCTTGGTGAGCTAGCCTTGGAGAAAAGGTGCACTACCTTGGTTGGCTATTCAATTGCTTCCAAAATTCATTTGTCTGTCAAGGTTAAGGTGCTCGGGGGTGGCCTTTATGCCTATGGTTGGGTGAAAATATTGCTATATTGTCTACGGTGAAACGAGCACACCTAATTTTCTAATAGGTTATGGGCCTACACTATCTTCGGACAATCTAACCATTGTAAGAAATATTGGGAGAATTTTCTCAGTTACAGTTGTAGTTGAAGTCAAAGTTTTCTTGCAACAACAGAACCCTAACCCTCTTGTTCAGGCACCTTAAGTGAATAGCTTGACCTAATTCCTGGATATCCTAGTGCACCCTAGCCTAGCGTACCTCCTAGTACTCTCAACAAGCCAAGGCATCAGGTTTGAGTTTTTTGTCAAAGTCAAAGGTTGACCAAGTCAAAGCAGTCATGACTTCTTCTATGAAGTCAGAAATAAAGTTAGAAGGGGCTTCTAACTTCAGAGCATGGAAGAAATGGATTGACCTCGTCCTCGCTAAGAATAAAGTGTTGGATATCATGAAAGGAAATATCATGGAACCATAGTTTGAAGCAGGAAAAGAGAAGGAACCTCAGAACATTGCAATTATGGAGAACTTCGGGGACATTGACATCAATGCTATGAGTATCATAGTTGACTCTATAAAATACCACTTGATACCCTACAACTCTCATCTTGAATCATCTAAGAAGATGCATGATTCCTTAACTAACCTCTTCTCATTCAGAAACATTGGACAAGTAATGAGTCTAAAGAATGAGCTCTGTGACATGAAAATGAATGATGATGACAACATAACATTATACTTTGTAAGAATCTCTCAGTTAAGATATCAACTACAAGCTATTGAAGAAATCATTTAAGAAAAGGAACTAGTAAATATAGTACTCAATGGCTTTCCCAAGACATGGGATGCATTTTTTGCAAGCATGAACACAAGAAAGAGGTATCCCACATTTAAAGAACTTTGGACTTGTTGTGCACAAGAAGAATCAAGGATTATTGCAAAAGAGAAATCCTAAAAGAAATATGATGATCAAGCCTTCACAACAAAATTCAATAATTTCAGGAATAAGAGGAAGTTTTGCTTAAGGAAGAAATCAAATCAAGATAAGGATATGTCAAAAATACAATGCTTCAACTGTCTAAAATATGGTCACTACAGGAACCACTGTCCCGAGTTAAATAAAAGGAAGGAAACCAATGAAGCAACAGTTGTTGAAGAAAGGAAACCCTCAAAGAAAGCCAAGCATGATAAAACAAACTTCTTCTTCTAGTCAAGGTAATAATATTCTTCTTTACATAGTTCCTGTACATATCATGCATATCCATTTCTTAGAAGATAAGATGGTCAAAGAAACAATACTTATGGAAGAATAAAAAGATAAGGGTTTTTATTATGATGACTACAATGCACATGAAAAAGATGAAGTATGTTGACAATCTTTGGTGACAATTCCTGTGGAAGCCATTATATAAGTAACAACTGCCAGATGGGCCACAATTAGAATAAAACTTGAAGAGACTAGAAAGAAGTTATTAATCAATAGGAAACTAGAATAATACTTGTGACACTTAGTAGAAGGCAATAAGGATGCAAACAAGAGCATGGATTCTCTTAGATGGAGGGAGTTGATTGCAGAATTCTAAAAGAAGAGAATGCATTCAGGCATGAAGTCAGGATTAGGAGGGAGCTAATCCTAAATGGTATGATCCATTGAAGAATATGTGAATATTATAAAGTATATATCCATGTTCCCCATTGAAATTAGCAACACGTTTTTAGTTTGACTCTCGAAGAAGTTTTCTTCGAAAAGAAGCCTAAAGTATCCTTGGTTATCCATCTACATCCATGTTCCTATGATGAAAGGAAGAAGATGGAAACTTTAGGAAGGAAGGTCATGGAATCTATAAAAGACTCCATGGACCCAAAAGCTAAGGAGGAAGATGAGGAAGAACATGAATATTACAAGAAAGAAAGAAAAGGGAGAACAACCAGTTATTATACCGAGAATCATAAGACTACCAGCTTGGTTTGAACCCACTCGAAGCAATCAAGCAGAAGAAATGGAACTTGTGATGAAGAACAATGTATGTATGAAAATGTGAAAAATACTTATGAATGGAAGCTTTGTGATATTTAGAACTAGAAATTATTCTAGAAGGAGGGAGAAGACTATGATGACAACTTGTTCCAGTAAACCAAATATACCTCTTGCAGTATCCATGGATTGAAATTTACATGTAAAATACTGTTCTTACCAATAAAGCAAATTGAGAAAGAAGATTATAGTAGAAAGAGACCCATGTATGCCTACATAAGAATACATTGTATGGATTCAAGCAACTTGATGCAGAGTATCTCATATACAACAGAAGCGTGGCAAAAAATTTCTATGACAAAGAAAGTATATCAGAATGGTTACTCAGAAGCCGGGGATGATGGATTTATAATCCATGGAAAACTCCCATGATGAAATATCTGAAGAAGTTGAGAGACTCAATTCCAGTAGAACCGTCTCTATATCGACAATTGATTGTCTTGTTAATATATTTAGATAATATTCAGTTGGATATTTTCCTTGTGGGACGTTTAAATTATGACATACAACTGCATGAATTTATCGTTTCATATTGGGAAAAGAGTGCAGATAACAAAAGAAGTGCTACTTGGATATGTTTCAATTTGAGATTTTCCACGATGTCATGGGATAGCAAGAAAAAAAAGTTTGTTGCACTCAACACTATGTAAGCAGAGTATATTGTAGCTTGTGATGCTTGTACAGAAGCAATGTGGCTTTGTAATTTGGTTTCTGGACCGTTTGAATAGGTTATGGATTCGACCATGATATATTGTAATGATCAGAGCTATGTGAAGATTTCAAATAAACTAATGTTCCATGACAGGACGAAGTATATTGAGATCAAGAATTATATTCTTCATGATAAATTCCAGAAGAGAGCATTGGTTCTCCAATATATCTCCACAGATGAGCAGATAACAAATATTTTGGTAAAGCCTCTGTCCAAGATAAAAATTGTGCGTACTTAAGAGACAATTTGGGGCTCGTGGAGATGAATTCCTTATTGGAATAGGAAGTGATTAATACTAGTTTGGGAGGGAGAACTGATATGTTATTTATTTATGGAGAGTCATTTTCCAGTTTGGAAACTGGTCCATATCAGACAATCATTTTCGTAATGAAAATGGTCTGATAGATTCTTGATGTACCATAAAAAGAGATTCCCCTTATGGCCAGTGTGGGGTAATGCTCTAAGATAGTCATTCTTCTTGTAAGTCACTCTGAGAAGTGGTCAAGTAGAATGAATCTCCTTGTCAGGAAGTCATTCTTTTGAAGTTCACAATTGTGAGCAGTGTCGAAGAATGGTTCATTTTGGAGGTTGGTGTAGGATAATAATTTCCTTAGGAAATGGTCCGGAAAGTCATTCCCTAGGGAAGACTCATTCTCTCCAAGTTGCACTATTATTAGTTCCAAAGGAATGGCCCAGTTAGGTGAATGGTCTAGGCTAAAAAATCAGGGATATTTATTCTTCCCTTCTTGGGAAGAATACTCTAGATAGACCATGGCTGGTGTTTTACTTTCTAAGGGAAGAAGCTCTTCCAGAACTCACAGATGTGAGTGGAATAATGACCCACATGACTCAACTTGTATCATGATATTTTTTATATCATATGATATGATTGTTGTGGAGACTGTATGTCTCTAGACAATAGTTGTATGCTAGTGTGGTGGATATGATCCACTAGTAGGGACTGCGTGTCACTGGTTAGTAGCCATGTGCTACTAGGAGTGGTTGTGTACCATTAGGAAGTATTTATGTACTACTATGAATAGACACACTTGTGTTCTATTGGATGGCATTGTTCTGATTTCCATGGATACTATCTAGTTGGATAGTGATGATGGTGCTCATGATTTGATCATGAGATAACCTTCGTGGTTATGATGATGCTACCGGTTGAATGGTTTTTTTGTTATCAATACCATTGTATTTAATACCTCCTTATCTAGGAGGGAGTGTTGATATTATGGTAGCTTTAGGAGGTATTAACCTCCACTTGTAACCTTTGATGATACTAGAATATTCCGGGAAGCAAGAGAAACCCTAAATCCTTGGATAATAACCCTAGAATACAAGTCGGCTTAATAGAATAATTAATATTGAGTTATTATCCCCCAGGAAGAGAAGTTGGCCTAGTTAGTTAAGATGGAGAAGTACAAATAGAGGGTGCTAGAGCTCATTTTCCACACTCACTCTCACAACTGCATAAGACCAGTGGTGCGCAAGTTTGGAGAGGAACTACAACTGCAGCTGCAGTTGCTATGGCATTTTGGTTTTGGCGTGGATGTTCTCTTGGTTATGGTTTGGACTTTATACTTTGCCTTTGGTTATTCTTTCTTGGTGTGTGAGCCTTGGAGAAAGATGTGCTACCTTGGTTTGCTATTGAATTTCTTCATGAATTACTCTGTCTGTCAGGGTTAAGGTGCTCGGGTGTGGCCTTTGTTCCTATGGTTGGGTGAAAATATTTCTATATTGTCTACGGTGAAACAAGCACACCTATTTTTATAACATTCACCACATTCTATATATATTCATGCCAGTGTATTCACAAAATATATCTATGATCTCTTTTAGTTTTTCTACCATTCTTTTGGATCCATCATAGAAAATAAGAATATCATCAACAAAGAGTAAATAATAAACATGACAAGATTTTCCTACTTGAATACCTTTGAAGGTTTCACTCACTAAGGTTTCCCTGAGAGATCAGCTAAGCCCTTCTACTACTAAAATACAAATTAGTGAGGATAATGGAAATCCCTACCTAATTCCTCTTTTAGGTTTAAAAAGGGGTGAAGTTACTCCTTTGATAAGTACAGTAAAGGAGAACGATCTATTGCAACCCATTACCCACATTAAAAATTGATGATTGAATCTCATATGGATGAAGATTAGATGTAAAAAGATACAACTTTCTATGTGGGAGGTTTTAGAGAGGTCAACTTTGAAAATCATTGCCTTAAATTATCAGTCTTTATCAAGTGGAGGCATTCTTAGGAAACCACTACAACCTCATGGGTTTGTCTCTCTTCCAAGAAACAAAAATTCTTAGGGGAGATCGGTCGAGAAAAAATTTCTTTCAATATTCTTGAGACAATCTTTGAAATTATCTTGTATATGTTGTAGCACAATGATATAGGTTACAAATTTTCATAGCAGGATGGGATATCACCCTTAGGAATGAAGTTATAAAGGTTTATTTGAAATATTCTAGGGTTCTCCCCAAGGATCTTGACGCATCCGCTACTCTTTTGAGATCATCTTCATTAGAATCATAGGAATTGAGAAACAATTCAATAGGGAGGCCATCTGGCCTAGGACTTTTGTCCTTCTAGAAGCTTTGAACATTTATAAGAAGCTCCTCTTTTCCCACCTTTGCTATGAGGTATTTATTATCCTCCGGTTCAAAAAATCTAGGGAAGAAGCTAGATAAACAAATTATAACATCAATGATAGCTAGGAGGTAATCTTTGAATAAAGTTTGAAACTATTTTTTCTCCTTCAACAACAATACCAGGGAATGTCTTGGCCCACAAGCCATCCTTTTTTGCAATCTTCCAGACATAATTAATTTTTTTTCTACAGTTGGAAATTATATGGAATAATTTGTGTTATCATTTTCTACCCGAAGACATATTTCCCTTCTTTTCAAATGTCATTATTTCTCTCTACCTATAATTAATTTTCTTCTCTTGTTTTTGAGTTGACTTAGCTTATATTTTTGAGTTTCTGTCAAAAACACAAAACCCTCCGTAGAAAGACTATATATTAGAATATCTTCCACCTCCCTTGAGTTTTTGTTGTCTTCTTCCTTTTTCTCCCTAGACCATCGAATTATCATATTCTTGACCTTTTTCAAATTTTGGTGGAATTGGATGGTGTTGATGGGTGAAATTGTTTGTCCATCAACTGAGAGAGTGGAACCGGTCCGGGGTTGTCTAATAACCCAAGCCGTTTGGAATGAACCACCCTGACAGGTTTAACGGCTCCGTTGGCCATTCTAAGGTTCTAAGAAAACCAAAGAGAAAACTAATCTAAACTAACTAATCTAACTAAAACTAAATAAAAGAAACTAAACTAACTAACAATAAATAAAACAAACTATTATTAACACTAAAACAAACTAATACACTAATCTAATTAATTATATATACACAAACTACTAATTACTACTATACTAACTCTACTAATTAGCTGTCTAACTACTTGTTGTACTATAACTTATTCACAAGTATACAATATCTACAATTGGCATATTTAAATAAAACCTGTAAAACTCATGTGCTTTCTGTCCTAAGATAGTTAGAGATATTTATTTTATTTTTTTATAATTTTATGAACAAGAAATAGAACTCACTGAAATTAAATGATCTAATATACTAAACACACACATATATCTAACTAAACTTATATCTAAACTAAACTACTAATAAACATACTAAAAAAATGACAAACTGACCTGGAAACGCTCCAGATTTGTCTTGTGTATGATGACTTCGAAGCTGATCGGAGGAAGGAAACTCACACCGGATAATCCAAAAGCTTCTCGTAAATGATAGGCTGCACTGCTCTTTGAGTTGTTTACAGGACAAACAAGACATAAAAAATCATAACAATTATATGATTTATAAATCTCTACAATAAGGGAAACCTGTTATGCAAAAAATTATATTTAATAATTCAACTTATGAAGAAGAGAAATCTGTCATTCACAAACTGAACTAAGCAATTTCTATGTTTTTTAAATGCTTGGAAGAAATCAGATATGGATTATATTGATTAAACCATATCATTTGGAAAGATTAAGATAGCTAAAGTAGTCATTAACCAAATGCAAATAGATACACATAAACATAAAACAAAATATTGATATAATGAAAAGCTAAAGCTGTAGCAGAATATCAAATTATGTCTCAGTCTGTATTAAAATTCCATATCCTTGTTCTCCCACGAATGAGGATGATTATTACACAAAAATAATAAGTATTTATAAGTCTTCCCACAGGGTAAAACCTCCCTGTGGATAGTATCAAACTGTTTACATAATCTGGGAAGATATTCCCAAGATCAACTAAACTAAGAAATCAAAATGCAAGTAAAATATCTCAAATATCCTCTAACTGTTCATTAAATCCAATGCAATTTCGAATTCACCTGCAATAGACCAAAAATAACAAATTAGAGAGATATTTTATTAGCAAAACAATAAAAATCTAATCCTACAGACTTAGCTACAAAATCATCTGATTCTGTAGCTAGTCTAAAGTAACATACAGGATCAGAATTGAAATCAAATCAAATCTTTTAAAAGAATTAAATCCAATTATCTTCCAATGATTATTTAAAACGAATCACTCAAGATTCAAATGATTTTATCCTTCAACATTAAACAGAATCAAAAGTGATTCAATCGAAAACAGGGGTAAGAATACTTTGTTTTACTGTTACCATAAAATTGGGTCGAACACTGACAAGACTGTTTCATATCCAATTGAAAATGATAATGAGTCATATCGTATGCGATATGATCTAATCCAACACAACCATTTTCCACTTGTTATAGCTATAACAATATAGCAAAAGATTCATATCGTTTAATCAAATTCAAAGATAGAAAGACTGTTTTGATTATGGGTAAAATCATACGTGACAACATCAACCAAGCAAAAATTGTCATAGATTTCGATCATTGATCCTCGCACAGTCAACAGACAGGATCGATTAATAGTGATCACAACCATAATAGAATTGACAATGTGATAATCGGTTATCGCAAACTGAGCAAACAATCTTGATTGGTATTGAATGAAATCATTAGTTTCAAACAGATCATAATTGGGTTTAATATAGAAACAAATCGTGAATCCAGATATAGCCAATCTCGTTCTACAAATCAAATTCAAATAGAATATCCATTGCGATTACGAATCCAAACATGGTTGAGCTAACAGTACTTTAATGCGAATTAACCGGCTGGGTTTTTAGCATAATCGTTATGAATTGAATCTATTCATGATTTGGGTGTGTTTGTATAGAGTCACATTGGAAATGATCCGAATTATATTCCTGTTGCTTGAAAGTCATATGGGACATAAAACCGTAACAATTAACCATATCAAAATTGGTGCCAATCATAGCATATACATTATAACGAAATCAAATCAAAATGTGATTGTGTTCGAGATTGCATATGCGAAACACTTCCTGTCATGAATGGATACAAACGACTTTAATTGACAGCAGAGCATCCATTTTAACTCAATCAAACAAATCAAATCCACACCAAGATCAATCAAATCGATGAAAATCTAATAGAAGCTAAACTGGGAATGATCGAAAAAACGAAATTCCATTTAGTCAAAACAAAGCTATACATAGAATGCAAGCCATGTAACAGATCCATTCAAATGAAATGAACAGAGCTATTCAAAACTGAATTCGAATTCGTTATATAAACAAGTGATAAAATATACCTGTGTGATGACGAAGGCTGTTCAACTATGCCAACTTAGAATTCACGACGGTTGTGGCTAATTCCACATTTTTAAACAAGATGGAGCCTATCGTCCTTTGTTTCTTATCAGTGGCTTGTAACTTAGCCTTTTGACTGGTAAGCAGTGCAACTTGGTCCTCCAAAGAGTGAATTCTTGACTGTAGAATCGGAACATCAAGATAATATCTCTCTAACCACGAGCTGCATTGATCACAGGGTGGCACTGTAGGTTTAGACAGAGAAGGAGAGGGTTTGGATAAATGACCAGGGGTTTCACAAGGCAGCTTAATGCCTGGGTAGTTAGGGTTGTTCTGTAGGCAGGGGGGTAGGTTTGACACAAAGTCATATGAGGGTTTGGCACACAAACCTTGCAAATAGGGGTATTCTCTAGCCAAGAAGTGCTCCACTTCCGAATCAGAGTCCTCACTCAACTCGATAGGGTTAGGCTCGACAGGGGGTTTTGGCTTATTTATTGCCATCCGTGAAATCAAACGGGCATTCTTTTTGCCTTTGTTGTTTACAGTAGGTTTCGCCTTAGGATTTTTTCCCAAAGGCTTAATAGTCTCAACACCCTTAGTCACGGAGTGGGGTAGGTCGATAGGTGAGTCGGCCAAGGGTTTAGGTAGCAGGATGTTGTAGGGTACTGGGGGTACAGCCTTGTCCTCACTCACCATAGGTTTGTCAACCTATGGAGGATTCGAATCCTCAAAATCATTCCGAGCAAGGAAATTGCTCCAACAATATCCGTGTAGACTCAAATGACAGACAATAATAAGCTTAACCAGCCCATAATGAAAAAGGCTACTATCAGCCTGGTTTCTTTTGTACTTATTTGACATTTTAAACAGGCTTCTATGCAAATAATAGGGCATATTGAGCTGATAACCCATGAAAACCATAAGCAAACGAAGGTGGTGTAAGAATACAAACCCATACCGACCTTCGCAGGTGATAAACTGCTTGATTATCATCAATAAATCATGCCAACGCTGTTTAAGCATAGTTACTGGCAAACATTTATCACAGGAGGTGATTTTACGCGACTGGAAGAGCAGTGTACAAGGGACCTCCTCTACTTTTCAATTCTTGGACCATCGTTGTCCAGCGGTAGGCAAACCTGTAGCAAGACTGATAAATTGTTTGTCAATTTCCAATTGAATATCACCAACCTTGGCTCGACAACCATCAAAGGTCAGGGCAAATTGTCGAGCTACGCAGAGGCTAAAACCTTTGAATTTTTGTATAAATGGAAGCCACCCATTTTCCTCTAGTTCATTGTGGGCACTGTCAAACATCAACAGGGCCTGGCTCCCATTGGGCTCAACCCTCACGACTGGGGCCATGGTGCAAGAACATGGTAAGGGTTTGGCTCGAATTAACCAATGCACAGGAGCAGAGTCATTTGGTCTAACAGTAATGAACGATCAAAGGGGAAGCATTAATGTGTGCATGCGAGGGTGGTGGAGTTATTCACCGCCATGCACAATAGTTATGGTAAAGTACAACCGCCAAGTTCCACATAGGTTCAAACAATAATAGCATAGTTCCAAAAACCATATCATTTGGCCAACCAAAGGATCAAACAGTGAGTGTTATGCCAACGCACCAAAACAACTATAGTTTTTAAACCATGAATATTCAACGTGTAACCAACACTGAGTTTTAACCATGCGCCATTGCAATAAATATTTAATCAAAAGTTTTAAACCATTGTGTCAATCGAATTCATAAGTTTTGACAAGCCAAGAGCTATAAAAAGATTAACATAAGGATCACATTATATATATATAAAAACAAAAATAAATCATGACCCCTATGCAATTCATAAAATCAATGATTTAGGCAAGTCATAAAAAATATAAATCTATATGCTCAATGCCTCACAAGTTTAATAAAATCAAGTTATGCAAATATAAGAATGTCCAAATAGGCATAGTTCAAAAATCCTTTCAGCCAAATAACAATAAACCAAAGGTAAGTGCCATAGAAAATATTGATAAAAAGATGACGACAATTCAGATAGTGATCGGAATGTGACCTTGAAAGGATAAGTTTTCACACTTATAGTTGTGAAAACTTAATGGAGACAAATTTGCAAGTGTCGCAAGAAATGAAAATATCGTCTATTTGAAAAATACGACGATAATTTGAAGTTCAGAAGACATAGGTGTAGGCAGCTTATAGGACAATAGAAAAAATTGAATTGGCTGCCAACAGATGGGAATTAATTCATTGAGATAATCATCAAAGGGTGTCTAGGAATCCTTGATTTTTTTGATAAAATCCTCTTCTGTAAGCCACTGTGAGTTCTACTTGAATGGGTTTGGTGGATTTCCTTAGGAAGGGGCCACATTTAGGATCACTAGGTTGTGATCAGAGTATCCTCTATTAGAGGCCCATTGACAAATTCTGAGAGCTTGTTCAAGAAATTCCTTCGAAACTAGAAAATGATCCAATCTATTTTATCTTCTTGCCTCACTCATGCTCCTATTAGTCTATGTTGGGGTGATTTTGGTAGGATCCATGTCTAGTACTGCTACCCTTTTAAATTTCTTAAGAACAATTTATATGGGTTGTAAACTTGAGCTACTAGCCCCCAAATCTCCTATGCACTAAGGGAGAAATTTAGATCTCCTGCAACCACCACTAGCCTTTTATAGAGCCAGGCACTATTGAATAATTTTTCCCAGTATTCCATTCTTTCAGAGTAAGGAGCATATATATTTAGACAACTGAATTATTTCCCAGTTCTAGAGAAATGAGAGAAGTCGCTAGCCCAAATGAAAAAACCAAAGACTTATAAATAGTGAATAATCTTGTCTTCCACCCTATAACTAGATCCCTAGATCATCTTATAGCATAAATAGATTTTAAATCCCAACCCTTTAATAGCTTATATAAATATTGAACCATCTTTTCCCATCTATCATCAGTTCTTTCATGAAAATGATAGAGGGATTATGAGTCTCTATTAACCTTTTAAGTGCCAATTTCTTGGAGGAATTGGCTAGTCCTTTGTAGTTCATAGTTAAGAAAATAATTTGGAACCATCCTTTGGGGTGATTTATCCAATGTCCCCGAACAAAGAATTTCTAGAAGAAAGATGGAAAACTCATCAATTTGGTCCTAATTAATCCGAGAACACCATTTGATGTGTTTTGTTCCACATTATGGACCAACTGGAAGACACATAAATAATATGGTAAGGATTATATCTTTGATAATTTTTATGACTTATTGATTAATGATCAACACATACTTATTGCTGAAGGAAAGCTCAGTGGTAAACACCAAGCCCACTTTATCAAGGGAAAGGGAAAGATGAATTACAAGGAAGGAGGATGCTTTGAAGATATTATACATAGACAAGAATGTCTCGACTAGAGAACTAAAGTGAAGTTTGATGAGTCGACATCGACGTGGAAGAATCGAAAGAAGAAAAATGTTTGTACTATGGAAATTTTGGGCATGTGGAGAGAGAGTGTTGGAAGAAGAATCTCGACCTAAATGGGAAGGTTAAGAAACTTGAAGGAGATGTATTGGTTGTTCATCGACCTATTGATAATTTCACCTTCCAAGTCCAAAATTCCTAAGAATTACCTTCTCAAAATGAATGGGTAGTTGATTATGGGTGTATTGATCACATGGAAAGAGATGCTTCCTTGTTCACGTCCTTGGATAACATTGTGGAATGAAATATATATGTAGCTGATGATTTTTCTCTCAATTTTTATGGTCATGGTGATGTTCATTGTCGGCATGGGAAAATTGTTGACATATATCATATTCCAAACCTGAGTGCAAATTTGTTGTCGGATGCTCAATTAACTCAAACAGGGAATATTGTGTAGTTTTGGCCCGATAATTTCCTTATTAAGGATCTAAATAACGATAATTTAATTGTTGTTGAAGGTTTCCTTGGCTCGAAGGAAAGACTGCAAAAGTTTTGTGACCTTCCTCAACCAGATCCTAAATTGATTTCTCTTGTTTCTCACACTGATGAACGAAGTTGAATTTGGCACGAATAGCTCGAACACCTAAATTTTCGAAGTCTAAATTTAATTTCCACATAGAACATGGTTGCAGGTTTACTGAAATTCCTTCCACCTAATGGATTCTATAGAGGATGTGAGTTGGGAAAGCATAATCATATACCCTTCGACTTTGGAAAAGTGTGGCGAGCATAGAACCTCCTGGATCTAGTACATCATGATTTGTGTTGTATCAATCAACCTTTTTTAGCAGGTGCATAGTATATCTTGACCTTTATTAATGATCTCTCTAGATTTATTTGGGTCTATTTCCTAAAAAATAAGAGTCATGTATTTGATAAATTTAAAGAATTCAGGGCCTTTGTTGAAAATAAATGTGGTTAACCCATCAAACACTTGAGATATGACAGTGGTGGTGAATATGTGAATCAACCATTTGAGGAATACCTTATTCGATCCAGTATTTCCTGGAAGTGGATTATTCCCCATACCCCTCAACATATTGGTGTTGTAGAATGTAAGAATTGCACATTGGTTGAAATGGCTCATTTTCTTTTACAAGACAAAGATTTTCCTCCTCGTCTTTGGGTTGAAATTGTTTACTATGAAAAATATCTCTTTAACTGCATTCTAACTCGAGTTGTTAGTTGTGTGACTCTAGTCAAAATATGGTACAAAAAGAAGACCTTAGTGGGTCATCTCTATGTCTTTAATTTTGTTTCTTTGGATCATATTCCAAATGATTGCAAGAAGAAATTGGATTTGAAGATTCATCCTTGTATCATGATGGGATAATATGAAGATTCTAAATCCTATCGACTTTTTGATCCTATCAAACGATAGATTATTATCAGAAGAAATGTGTTACTTGATGAGAATTCTTCAAGCACCAATTTTTGGACTACTTCTCTTGGTTTATCACAGGTTGGTCTCTTTGATATTATTGATGAAACTAGATCGCATGTTCCTTTTCTCAGTCTTTTGACCAGGCCATTGAACTCTACTCTTGTTTCTACCACTCCGTCAACCATCATTCTTGCGTTGATTGGATAGTCGATTTTTATTTTGACTGGTCCTCTGTCAGCATCCATTGAAACTCTTCCCTCTTTCGATTGACCTTCTATAGTATAAATCAATTCACCCCTTTCCTTCCTTACTCAATGGGATGCCAAGACAATTGACATTGTTGGTCCTAGTGTCGATGATATCTCATTCAACAAAAAAACTCATATTCAAAAGAAACATGCTAGTGTTTCTTTAATGAATCGTGTTCTTGAAACTTGTGACCATTTCACATACTCTGATGCACAAGGACAACATGAATGGGAGAAATATATTCAATCT
This sequence comes from Picea glauca, assembly GCA_000966675.3. Lineage (NCBI taxonomy): Eukaryota > Viridiplantae > Streptophyta > Pinopsida > Pinales > Pinaceae > Picea > Picea glauca. The sequence goes on from JZKD02S1903958.1 coordinate 128,399, forward strand.
TAAATGGATTCTTTCATGAAGAATCACACCTGGGATTTAGTTCCTTGAGCTCAAGGGAAAACCATTGTGAAATTTCGATGGGTCTATAAGACCAAATTTACCTTTGAATGTGTTGTTGAGTGACATAAATATTGCTTGGTTGTGAAAGGATTTTCTCAACAAGAAGAAGGCATCAAATACACTAAGACCTTTTCCCTTGTTGCAAATATGAATTATGTTCGACTAATTCTTTCTCTTGTTTCTTTCTTTGGATGGAAGATCCACCAAATGGATGTGAAGAGTGTCTTACTTCATGGAAATTTATCTGAAAAAATATTCATGGAAAAACCTCTTGGCTTTGTGATAGATTCCACTCATGTTTTTCAACTCTAGAAGTATCTTTATTGTTTGTAACAAGATCCTAGAGCTTGGTATGCTAACATCGACAATTTATTTCCCTCTTTTGGATTCAAATGCTTTGAATATAACCATAGTCTCTATGTATTACATACTCATAGTGATACTTTGATTGTTGTTTTTTATGTTGATGATCTTATCATGATTGGAAACAATATTCATCTCATTCTTAGATTGAATAAAAAACTTGCTGACACCTTTGATATGACAGATCTTGGTCTTCTACATTATTTTTTGTCTCTTCAATTTTTACCTCTTCTTGATGGATTATTTATTTCTCAATCTAAATATGTAATGGATCTCTTGACACATTTTGAGATGGAATATTGTAAGCCATGTGCTACTCCCTTTCAGTCTGGAGTTAATTTGAGTAAAACCTACCAGTCTCCCAAAATTGATGCTACTCTCTACCAACAATTGGTTGCAAGTCTTATTTATCTCCTCACAGTTGACCTAACATATACTTTGTTGTAAGTGTGGTTTCTTGGTTTATGCAGGATCCCAAAGAAAGCCACTGGAAAGATATGAAAATAATTGTTCATTATCTCAAGGGCACCAGTCATATTAGTATCAAATATTGTTGAAGTTCATATTCGTTAGTCATCTTCACCGACTTCGACTGGGAAGGCGATAGTGATGATCATAATTCCACCTCTATCTATGTGTTTCTCTTCAGCAATGGACTGTTGCTTTGGTCATGCAAGAAACATAAGTTAGTCTCTTTGTTGACTACAAAAACTAAGTATCATGGCACCGTTAATGTTGGTATAGAGGTAGTTTGGATTTTCCAACTCTTAAGTGAACTTGGATTTTCTGTACATACCTCAACTACACTCTACTATGATAATCAAAGTGCCATTCAATTTGCTGAAAATCATGTTTCTCATAGTAAGATGAAACATGTTGAACTTCATGCTCACTATTTGAGGCAATTGGTACAACAGAAAGTTGTCACCCTTGTCTACTACAAAAATGATGATTAGATTGTTGATATATTTACCAAACCCTTGTCTGAAGCTAAGTTTGTTAAACTCTATGATATGTTTGGCCTTCAGGAAGCTACAATTATGGGTGGGTGTTCTGCTGACCTAATTTCACCTCTTGAATATCCAAATCCTTGTGTTGATGGAGAGGTGTTGTAACCTTAGGTTATTTTGGTTCATCACACTTCTACTGGAGACATCGGTCGGATGGTCGAATCATAGCTAAAGACAATCTATTGAGTAATCAACCAGAATACAAAAACAATAGGTCGAGTATTCTATGAGCCTATTAGTCAAACAATCAACTAACATTTTGACATGAACCCTTGAACCCTTAGGCTGAGATCCGCTTAGGATCATTCTAAATATGCCCTCCTGAGTCTGATTGACTCTTTGAGTTCCCCATAGGGAAACACCCACACAATGGTGTTCCTCCATAGGTCCTTATGAGTGTGCCCACATGATCAAACACAAGGCGTCACCCAAGTCTCCTTGACCAAAATAAGGTCACGCCTTTCGCTAATTCGGGACTTCGGATTTCACAATTTTGCGATTTCCGTTGTCGAGTTTCCGATTCTTCAACCCACCAAAACCCAAAATGCCAAAATATTCAACAACGTCCTCCTCTACAGTTGTATTGCATTTTGCGACTTCGGGAATTCCAGAGCAAGGATCCCTGATCCCTTGTCTTATAAAGTGTCAAAATGTCGAATCCCCATGTGCTTAGTGAAGGTTGGCTTCCCAATGGACTTTTCACTTCATCAGGGTTTCAGACTTCGTGATTTCGCAAATTCGGACGCGAGGCTTCTTGTCTTTCCAACCCCTGAAATGATCTGACAGTTCAAAACAAATCAGGATCAATGGTCCACGTTGATTCCTGATACCAAATTGATGGGTTAGTCCTCCCCTATACACCTTGCATCTTCTCTGGATCCTATGGTCCTCACAACTTCAGAATCTCTCCTCGGATAATTCTGACTACTCATTTCCTCCATGACAACTTCTACGAAATGAACCAGTATTCTTCCACTGGAACTTAACTTCTGCGAGACGTTTTCAATCTCCGTCTCCCTTTGAGTTATTTCAAAGGTGTTGACCCTCCTGATCTTTCACTTGCAACTCAAATCTCAAAAGGACCCCCGCACGTACTCCTTACAACGATCTTCCAAATACTTCTAAGTATTTGATTTTTCGACTCTATGCACCGTCCGCAATAACAGTCCTTTACCTTTCAATCTTAGTTGATAAGTTTAAGGCCTCGACTAGCCTGTGCACACCTTGCACGGCTTTTGTGCTTCACCTGCACTTCTGTTGGAATGAGAACAACGGTATATCTCTTGAGATTTCTAAGATAAAACGCAAAATCTTGGTCAACGCACACCTTGTGGATGTTTCACTACACTCCATGTAGGAACTTCTCTCACTCAGGAAGAGAAACAATTGAAACTCATTCTCTCTCTCACAGACTTCAAACATTCAACATGAAAACATACATACACAACATAGCCTCATAAAAAATGCATAACGGAGAGAATAAAACAACCATAAGTATATCATTCACCATGTATACGCAGAAAACATCATAACACCATGAAATCTGAGTCAAAGCTCCATATATTAACTCAAGTGCTTCTATACATGGGTTCTTCTCTACAATTCTCTCCTTCTATATTGTGCTAATGTGTTAATTATTTTAAGATACAAAGACGAGGGTGTCTATATTCGTTTTTTCCCTCTTGCTCTTCTAACTTTCTAATCTATAATTCAAATCTACCTACTTTCATTAACTGGGCTTAAAGGCCTTTTACATTGACAGATGAGAGCAAATCGCTCATGATCTGTTTACAATAGCCAGACATAAATGCAAGTACGCTTCTAGCTATTACATTTATATCCACTTCTTAATCTTTCAAAACATTTCAAAACGTGAAAAATGTGTTGGCGCTTTTCCCTACTGGCTTCTGCATCCATTCTTGCTTGGCTGCTGACGATGCTCTTGCATCATACTCTCTTGCTTGAAAATTTTCGTGAACTCCTATTCACGAGCTCTTGCACGGTTTGTCCATGCTTTTGAATTTCTGCTTCATCTTCCCAAATGGCATCTTCAACTCAATGTCCCTTCCATTTGATCAAGTATTCAAAATACTCCTTCCTCCTAGTCTTTTTGCTAATCCTCTTGTCAATTATGCTTTCCATCTGTGGCTTTTCAACTATAGGAATCTATTTTTTCCATTAAACTTCTTTTTGCTCCTCCTCTGCTCTTGCTTCTTCAGCTATGTAAGGGTACAAATCCACAATGTTGAATATCGGTGAAATTCTGATCCCATTGGGTAATTAAATCTCATATGAATTTGCCCCAAATTTCCTTATGACCTTGCACGGTCCAATCTTTTTCATCTTTAGTTTGTTATATGTTCCTCTTGGGAACCTCTCCTTCCTCAGATGTGCAAGAATCAAATCACCAATTTCAATTTGAAGTTCTCTCCTGTGTTGATCTGCTCTGCTCTTGTATTCTTGAATTGAACTCTACAATCGCTCCTTGACTTGGCTGTGAAGCTCCTTCATTGCTTCTGCAAAGTCCTCTGCACTAGCACTTCTAAATTCATCTTGTTACAAATATTTCAATTCAGAAACTCCCCTCGTCTGCATTCCATATACAATCTAGAATGGACTCTTCCTTGTGCTTCTGTTAAGTGAATAATTATAAGTGAATTCCGCTTGTGGCAGAATGTGATCCCATTGACTGTGGTGTTCAGTCACTAAGCTCCTCAACAAATCTCCCAAGATTTTGTTCAGGACTTCTATCTTCCTATCCATCTAAGGATGATACGTTGAGCTAAATGACAAACTTGTCCCCAGCTTCTTCCATAAAGTCCTCTAGAAATGTCCCACGAACTTGGTATCTCGAACATAAACTATACTCCTTGGCAAGCTATGAACTCTGACAACTTCCTTGAAAAACAGGTTCGCAATATGAGTTGCGTCACTGGTTTTCTGGCATGGTATGAAATGTGCCATCTTTGAAAATCTATCTACTACCACAAAGATTGAATCGCATCCTCTTTGTTTCCTTGGAAGTCCCAATATGAAATCCATGCTCACTGCATCCCACGACCTTTCTAGTATGGGTAATGGCTGGTATAACACTGTTTTCTGTCTTTTCCCTTTTGTGTGTTGACAAATCCTACATCTTTCCACAAATTTCTTAACATCTGTCCTCATCCTTGGAAAAAAATATGAGCCATTCAACTTTGAGAACGTCTTATCATGACTGAAGTGTTCGACCAATCCTCCACTGTGTTTTTATTTCAACAGATTCTCCCTCATGGAGCATTTTGGAATACATAGTTGATTGCCCCTGAACAATAATCCATCCTGGATCATGTATTCAATCCATTGGGTTTTGTCCCTGAGAACTTGATTCTCATATGCCTCATATGCTTCCTTAAAATCTGGATCATCCATGTACATTTCTTTGAGGTTATCAAAACCCAAAGTTTTGACTTTGAATTCCTACATAAGCAAACATTTCCTCCTCAAAGCATCAACAACTTTGTTAGCGGTTCCAGAAATATGCTTAGTCAAAAAAGTAAAATTCAGCATGAATTCAACCCATTTAGCATGTTTTTTGTTCAACTTCTCTTGTTGAGTCATGAATTGTAAAGCATGATTATCAGTGTACAAAACAAACTCCTTGGGAACCAAATAGTGCCTCCATTTCTTCAGTGCTTGTATGACCGCATAGAATTCCTTGTCATATGTGGAGTACTTAACCTTCGCTTCATTCAGTTTTTCACTAAAGTATGCGATCAGTCTGTCATCTTGGCTCAAGACCACTCCTATTGCAAATCCACTCGTGTCACACTTGACCTGGAATGTCTTGTTGAATCTGTCAAAACCAAAATTGGCTGCCCAATGATCTTCTTCTTCAGTAGGTTGAAACTCTTCTCTACTTCCTCTGTCCAGTGAAAAGATTTATGTCTTTTCTTCACCATATCCATCATTGGTGCGCTAATCCCACTGAAATTTTGGATGAATTTCCTGTAGAAACTAGCCAAACCATGGAAGCTTCGAACTTCAAACACACTCTTCAATGATGGCCAATTCTTAATCTCATTTACCTTTTCCGGATCCATCTTCAGCTCATTTGCAGAGATAACAAAACCCAAATAAATGAGTTATGTCCTCATAAATGATGATTTCTTCATACTAATCAACAAATTCTCTTGCTGTAATCTGTTCATCACTGCGGCTAAATGCTTTAAGTTCTCTGCTTCTGTCTTGCTGAAAATTAATATATCGTCAAGATATACAATGATGAATTTCCCTATGAAATCCTTCAGGAGTTCATTCATCAACCTCATGAAAGTACTGGCTGCATTTGTTAAACCAAATTGCATGAAAATCCATTCATACATCCCCTCATTCATCTTGAATGTTGTCTTCCATTCATCACCTTCTCTCATTCAAATTTGATGATATCCACTTTTCAAATCAATCTTTGAAAGCCATCTTGCTCCACTCAAGCAATCCATCAAGTCATCCATCCTTGGTAATGGAAATCTATATCTGATGGTAATGTTATTGATTTCCCTTGAGTCTGTACACATTCTCCATCCTCCGTATTTATTTGGGCTGAGCACTGTTGGAACAATGCATGGACTCAAGCTCTCTCTAACCAATTCTTTGTCCATTAAATCCTATACCTACCTCTTGACTTCCTCATTCTCTTACTGCGTCAGCCTGTACGCTGCTTTGTTTGGTAAACTAGCTCCAGGTGATGGCTTATACTCCTGATCCGTGGAAACGAACAAGGTAGTTCATCCACTACTATACCAGCAAAATCTTCCAGCAACTCCTGGATTTCTTCTGGTAGATCATCTATTCTTGTATTGGTCAAAACAATTCTAGGCTTCCTAACCAAAATAAATTGTGTGTCTTCCTTCTTCTTAACCTCATTAAGAAGTTCCTTCCCACTCATGAGAAGTATAGTGTTGTTCACCTCTGGTATCACTTCTTTATCCTTAATCGACAACAACATGTGTGTCCTACCATTCTTCTCCAGGGTGTACGTGTTCTTTCTCCCATCATGAATCATGTTCCTGTCATATTTCCATGGTCTACCCAACAATAGATGACAAACTTCCATGGGAATGAAATCAAATAATATTTCATCCTTATATCCCCCTATTTTAAATTCAACTAAACACTATTTAGTGACATTTACCTGATGTCCTTTTTGTAGCCACAAAACCCTCTATGGACTTGGATGTACGATAGTCTCCAGCTCCAACTTTTCTACCATCTCTATAGATATGAGATTGTCTGTGCTACCGCTGTCTACTATGACCATGCATACTCTGTCTTTTGTTTTGCAAGCAGTCTGAAATAGACTGTTCCTTTGGACTGGGTTCTCTGCCTCCTTTTCTGGTGTTAAGAGAACTTTCCTCATCATTAAGTATCTTCCGCCCTTAGCATCTTCTGCCTCAACATTCTGTCCTTGAGCTTCGTCAATGTGAGTCTCACCACCTTCTTTCTTTTTGTATGGACACTCATAAGATTTATGTCTATTTTTCCCACAGAAAAAACATTTCACTTCACCTCCTCGGCCTCTTCCTCTTCCTATAGCTCGAGGAAAAGTATTTCTATCAGCATACTTCCCTCTTTGTGAGCTTCCTCCTCTCTCAGTTTGAGTTTGAGGTTTCTTTTCCTCTTCTTTAGATTTTTGAGTTTTGTCTTGGGCAATTGTTTTGCCTCTGGCTTGACTTCTACCTTGGCCTCTTTGACCTTTCTTTCAGCTCAGCTTCTCTTAAGATTTCGGAGCTATTTGATAAGCATCTTCCACATTTCAAATGATCATCATGCTCATCTCATCTTGGATGTCATATCTCAGACCATTCATGTACCTGGCAATTTTTTCATCATCGCTTTCCCGATGACCTGCTCTGATATTTATCCTGTAGAATTCTTCAGTGTATTCGTTCACCGACATTAGCTTCTGTCTTAAATTTTGCATCCTCCGAAACAGAGTAATTTGATAATCCTTGGGTATAAATTTGGCTTTCATCTTTGCAACCATTCTATCCCATCTTTTGATTTTTTGCTTGCCTTTGAAGCGTCTGTCAGCCTGTAGTTCATCCCACCATAGTGTTGCATGCCCTTTAAGTCTAGTGACAGCATGTTTGACCTTCTTATCTTCCTCGACATCCTCATAGTCGAAGTATTTATCCAGAGATCTAATCCAGTCTAGAAGCTCTTCAACATCTAGGTTTCCCTCATACACTGGAATGTCCATTTTTTATCTAGCACCTATCCTTGTGACAGCCTTGAATAGGCATTTGTCTGCAGCATATTCGACTGTGACTTCATCTCCTTCATGTCCAGCTTCATTTTCACTTTTAGCCTCGCTGATATCCCCAGTGTCAACTGTACGCCTCTGTGCTGTCTCCATGGCATCAAGTCTGGCACGTAGCTCGTGCATTTCCCTCTCCACTGCTAGATCAGAAATTGGCATTGGCCTGTCTTTTCTTCTCGGTGGCATGTCTGAAAATGTTTCTCTTTTCTCTGCTATAGAAAGAAAAGAACTCTTTCTATGCTCTAATACCACTTGATGCGTATCAGAGTACTCTTCTTCCTCCTGGTTCCTTCATCTACAATATACAAACAAAGTCAAGCTCTGATACCACTTGACGCGAACCCCCAAACTCTCAAGCCGAGATCCGCTCAGGATCATTCTAAATTTTCCCTCTTGAGTTTGATTGACTCTTTGAGTTCCCCACAGGGAAACACACACACAATGGTGTTCCTCCACAAGTCCTTATGAGTGTGCCCACATGATCAAACAAAAGGCGTCACCCAAGTCTCCTTGACCACAATAAGGTCGCACCTTTCGCTAATTTGGAACTTCGGATTTCGTGATTTCGCGATTTCTATTGTCGAGTTTCTGGTTCTTCAACCCACCGAAACCGAAAATGCCGAAATCTTCAACCACATCCTCCTCCACAATTGTATCGCATTTCGTGACTTCAAGAATTCTAGAGAAAGGAACCTCGATCCCTTGTCTTCTAAAGTGACGAAATGTCAAATCCTGATGTTCTTAGCAAATCTTGGCTTCCCAATGGACATTTCACTTCATCGGGGTTTCGGACTTCACGATTTCACGAATCCGGATGCGAGGCTTCTCGTCTTTCCAACCCCTGAAATGATCTGACGGCTCAAAAAAAATCACGATCAATGGTCCACATTGATTCCTGATACCAAAGTGATGGGTTAGTCCTCCCCTATCCACCTTGCAGCTTCTCTAGATCATATGGTCCTCACGACTTTGGAATCTCTCCTCAGAGAATTCTGACTGCTCGTTTCCTCCTTGACAGCTTCTGCAAAATGAACCAGTATTATTCCACTGGAACGTAACTTCTGTGAGATTTTTTCAATCTCCATCTCCCTTTGAGTACTTTCAAAGGTGTTGACCCTCCTGAGCTTTCACTTGCAACTCAAGTCTCAAAAGGACCCCTGCACGCACTCCTTGTAGCGATCTTCCAAATACTTTTAAGTATTTTATTTTTCGACTCTATGCACCATTCACAACAACAATCCTTTACCTTTCAATCTTAGTTTATAAGTTTGAGGCCTCGATTAGCCTGCGCACACCTTGCATGGCTTCTGTGTTTCACCTGCACTTCTGCTAGAATGAGAACAATGGTATCTCTCTTGAGCTTTCTGAGATAAAACTTAGAATTTTGGTCAACACACACCTTGCGGACGTTTCACTGCAATCCTTGCAGGAACTTCTCTCACTCAGGAAAAGAAACATTTGAAACTCATTCTCTCTCTCTCACAGACTTCAAACATTCAACATGAAAACATACATACACAGCATAGCCTCATAACAAATGCATAACAAAGAGAATAAAACAACCATAAGTATATCATTCACCATGTATAGGCAGAAAACATCATAATACCATGAAATCTGAGTCAAAGCTCCATATATTAACTCAAGTTCTTCTGTACATGGGTTCTTCTCTACAACTCTCTCCTTCTATCTTGTGCTAATGTGTTAATTATTTTAAGATACAAAGACGAGGGTGTCTATATTCATTTTTTCCCTCCTACTCTTCTAACTGTCTAATCTATAATTCAAATCTACCTACTTTCATTAATTGGGCTTAAATGCCTTTTACATTGACAGATGAGAGAAAATCACTCATGACCTGTTTACAACAGCCAGACATATATGCAAGTACGCTTCTAGCTATTACATTTATATTTGTTTCTTAATCTTTCAAAACATTTCAAAATGTGAAAAATGTGCTGGCGCTTTTCCCAGCTGGCTTCCACATCCATTCTTGCTTGGCTTCTGACGATGCTCTTGCATCACATTTGAAGACAGTCGGTCGATGGATCGACCAGTCGAACAATCGACTATAGGTTGTATAAATGGATGGTCGAGTCGACTTGGTTCGACTAGCCGACTAAATATCATGGATTTGAAAGAGTTAACTATGACCACTGATCATTGTATGTGTACAAGATCTTTGAGATTTCAAGGAAGTTGGTTAGACCTTGTGACTATAAATAAAGAACCCCATGGGTCATTATCAACAAGTGAATCATGGTGAACATGTACTCATTAATTCATTGTGATGTTTTGATCACAATGCATTGTGCTTGTGTTAAACGATGTCTTTAGACACCACCAATATTATTGAAGTTTATTTCTCTTTGTTTGTTCTATGTTTTTTTTATTGTTCCACTCAGGGTTACAACCAATCCCCAACAATATTTGAAAACATAATCCTTAAATTTTAATTAATTAAAAACTTTCCACCTATAGAATTTTTTGTAAAAATAATTATATAATAAAAACATAATTAATATTTTTTTCCCATAGGAAAAAATCTTATATTCCAAAAATTAGATATACTTGTTACAAAAATATCAATCTCCACGTAGTCCCTAACTAGAGAAAAAAAACAAACTGACTCTGAGTGACTGATTTGATCATCCCTTCAAGATTAGATCTTCTAGATTCAATAGAAACAAAATGGATTTGTCCTAACATACTTGACTAATAACATACATAGATTGCAAGGTGGATACATGCATTGATACCTTAATCATTTAGACTATGAGCTCATGGGCTCTTTCTCTTAGAACTACTTGAAAATTAAAAAATGACATACATGAAACATTAAAAATTAGAAGTGGAAATCCTGAGACTTGACTTCTTGGTCATCCTTGAATTCATGGAAGACGAAAGAGCCATCGTCCATAAAGAGTGCTTCCTTTGACAATTGATTATCCTTTTCGTTCAATTCCCTATAGATATGCATAAAACAAGACCAGTCTAGTTTCTGCATGGCTCCCCTATTTTGATCCAGGAGTGAAGTTAATCTCGCAATTTGGAAAATTCTTTTTCCATTCGCCTAGTCTACCACTACTTTCGAATCGCCCATAATCAAAAGTTTTTTAAACCCATGAGAAAGTGTGAAATGTAGAAGAGTCCATAGTGCAAGAAACTCCAATTTCATGTTAGATCATCTCCTAGAGGCACGTCGAATGGGAAAACAATGATATATATTTGTATATAAGACCACCCCAATCCCTACGTAGGATGGATGACCTGTTGGATTACTGAGAAGGGGGGGTGAATCAGTAATAGAGAAACTTAATCCTTTTTAACCATATAATCCATGTGTTATATCAATGAAGCATTATCATCCAATAACTGTAGAGTAAATAAGCAATGAACAAATGAACAAACACACACATACATAGTACACCAGTGTTTTACGTGGAAACCCAAATCAGGAGAAAACCACATAATGTTTTTTCTTATATGTCTTGAAGAATTACATTCATTGGAAGTACCAACTTCCTTTGTTTTCTAGCTGCAGCTGGAAGGAGGCTCCAACCCCCTAGTTCTTAGGCTACAACCTGAGGGGAGCTCTAACTCCCCAATTATCTGGCTACAACCCCCTATGTTCTCTGGCTACAACCACCTGTCCTTGCCCCATCCTGCCACCCTGAAGTAGAAGTAGAATGATGGAACCATTGTTAACCTATCACTATGATCTATACCACTATAAACCTATACCAATAAATCTAAACCATGCATCAACCATGCATCAACCTGTACCTCAACATATAATCAACCTGTACCATAAACAAGTGCATCAACCATGCACCAACCTGTACCAAATAACCTGTAATAAACCTGTACCATAAACAAGTGCATCCAACCATGTACCAAGTATGTACCAATCATGTGTCAACTACTCATAAACTATGACTCATCAATATGTACCAACGTCATCAAATATACACCTCATGTATGTGCCAACTCATCAACTACTTGTCTCAACCATGTACTCAACATGTACCTCAACCCAAAGACCTCATCAATTTAATCATACAAATATGATTTGTAGCTCTACAATAGACTTGGTGTATATGATCACATTCCTGCAAACCTTCCTTAACTTCAACAACAAGATACTAACATTTTCATCAAACGTTTCTTTAGTCTCACATGCCTATGTTTGGATTAGTCAACAACCCTAACTTTAAGTAATCATAACTTTGTACCTGTAATGTATAAATATTTGAAACTGATACACAATTTTATTTAGTGTTTTTTGTGAAATTCCTCTAAGTTTCACAACTTGGAACCTCTCAGAAGAGGCGTTATAGTAAAAATGGCATACCTTGCTTAAGAATGGCTTATTCTAGAGAGAGACCTTGTAAAGCATGCCCCACACGGAATATTTTTTGAATTGATATAAAGCTCTTACATATGATACTAAAGAATATACCCTAACCAACACATTTGGTTTCACTGAATTTGGATATTTTATGAATAAGTTATGATGTTTTTACCCGAAACACCCGTTTTTGACTAGTTTCAGGACTAGCCACAAACCCTATTTTCCACGAAGTGTAAATACAAAAATACAATGACCCAAAAGAGGAATTTTTTACCATAGATACTTGGATATGTTTTATCAATGTAATATCAATTTCACGGTCTGAATCATTATAGAAAAAAATTTATAGCGAAAATGGTGAGATGACCTATAAATAACATACCTTAGAAAGCAACTTCAAAAGAATTTATCATTCCTTGCATTTCGGCCTTCTTTTCTTCACCTTCCCTGAAAATTTCAGGTTAGATATCCTTGGTTACCTCAGAAACCTATAGATATTCAATATGCTCAAGTTTTATTAAAATGAGAGAGCCTTGCCTCTTATTTATACTCTCCAAGTAGCTTCCTTAAAAACATCTTTTAGATCACTTGGCCCCACTTTCCTTATTTTAGGGTTAACCCACTTCTAATTTCTCCATTAAATTTATTATTGAAATAATTTATTTTGTATTCACTTTGAATTATAATACACTCAT
>JZKD02S1903958.1:151866-162681 GCA_000966675.3 Picea glauca
CCCCCCCCCCTCTCAGTTAGCTCATACCTGTAACAATTTCTCCAAGTAACGACATTTCAAATTCATTCTACATGTCTTTTGCAAATTCTCGGCTTAAGTTGTCATCATCACTACCAAAAATAATATCATCAACATAAACTTCAATTAACAAAATATTACCTTGACTTACCTTTTTGTAGAGGTTGTTGTCTAGACTTCCTTTTTTGAACCTTGCTTGCTACAAATACTTATCCATTCTGGAGTACCATGCTCTAGGAGTCTGTTTTAGACCATACAAAGCCTTCTTTAATTTACATACATAGTCTGTGTTCTCTGATAAATGAAATCCTTCTGGTTGTTCAATGTAGACTTCTTCTTCAAGTTCCCCATACATAAAAGATGATTTTACGTCCATCTGATATACTTTAACATTTTTGGAGCATGCATAAGCTAAAAGTAAACCGATTGCTTCCATTCTGGAAATTGGGGCAAATGTCTCTTGAAAGTCGATTCCTTCAATCTGTGTTTACATACCAATCTAGCTTTGTTCCTTGTAACCTATCCATATTCATTCAATTTATTCCTGAAAACCCATTTTGTGTTGATCACATTCTTATTCTTTGGTCTTGGAACCAATTCTCAAGTGTCATTTTTCTGTATTTGATTCAATTCTTCATCCATGGCCTTATTCCAAAATTCATCCTTGCTGGCTTCTTCAAAATAGTTTGGTTCAATTGTAGATAAGAGTGCTAGGTGTGTTTGTTCTGGTGAACGGGTTTTTCTTCTAGTCTCAACTCCTGCATCATTGTTTCCAATAATCTGATTTGAAGGATGATTCTTCTGTACTCGTTTTCTAGGCGTCTTTGGAGATACTTTTTGAACTTGCTTTTATGATTTTGTTGGATTCTCTTCATCTTCTACTTATTTTTTATCTTCTTCTTTGAAAAGTTGTTCCATTGATTTGTTTTCTTCTTCCTTTGATTCTGGTCTGCCTGTTTCATCAATTGTTACATTGATGCTTTCCACAACTTTGTTCAATCTTAGATTGTAAAACTTGTATGATTTCCTTGTACTTGAGTAACAAAAAAGTATTCCTTTGTCCACATGAGAGTCAAACTTTCCCATTCTGCCATCTTCTCTTTTGATGCAACATTTTCTTCCAAAATATCTGAAATGTTTCACATTTACTAGTTTTCCTTTCCATAGCTCGTAGGGAGTTTTATCAGTGTTTTTTCTGAGCATTAATCTGTTTTGAATGTGAACTGTTGTATGCACTGCCTATGTCCAAAATATATCTATCAATTTGGAATCCATTAGCATTGTTTGAACCATTTCTTGTACTGTCATGATCTTTCTTTCAACAACTCCATTCTGTTGAGGTGTCCTAGAAATGGAGAATTGCCTTTTTATTCCATGACTGCTATAGTAGTCCATAAATTCCTTTGAAGTGAAATCTCCTCCACTATCATATCACAAACATTTGATTCTTGAATCCATCTCATTTTCAATCATTCCCTTGTAGATCCTGAAGTTTTCAAAATCTTATGACTTGTTCTTAAGAAAGCAAACTGCGGTCATTCTTGTATAATCAACAACTAATAACATAAAGTATTTTTCATCTTTTAAGCCCTTTGTTTTAGTTGTTCCAACTAGATCAGTGTGCACAATTTCCAGTGGTCTTGTTGTTGAATATTCCTTTGATTTGAACCTGGTCTTTGTTTTCTTTTCTTGTTGACAATGCTTGCATAAAGTGTTGGTTGGTTTCATGATCTGGGGTATTTCTCTAACTACTTCTCTTTTGATGACTTTGACAAGGTTATAAAAATGCATGTGGCCCATTCTTCTATGCCATAGACAACTTTCATATTCCTTTCCTAGACAACACTTTTCATTTCCAATTTCACTTAACACATATATGTTTTTTGAAGTTCTTGCAGCTGTACCGACCAATTTCCCTGAACCTTCTTTTATTATCTCACACTTTTCTGAATCGAAAGTAATTTTATGACCTTGGTCACACATTTGACTCACACTTAGAAGATTATGTTTCATATATTCTACCAGCAGAACATTTTGTGCCTTTTTATTCTTGCTCCCAATTCAGATTGTGCCTTCTCCAATGATTTTGGATGAATTATCATTTCCAAAGGAGACTAATCCATTTTTCTCTTTTTGTAATGTAATAAATTTGTCTTTATCACCTGTCATGTGTTTTGAACATCCACTGCCAACATACCAACCATGTTTCTTTTGATTAGCTTGTAGAGCGACTGTGAATTCTTCATTGTTATATTGATCTTTCTTTCTTATCCATGTTATTTTCTGAGGTTCTTGTCTGTGATTGTTGTTATTTTCTTGAGGATCTTTAGGAGGGACTGTCATTCTGCAAACCTTGGCGATGTGTCCAAAATTGTTACATTTGTAACATTCCACTTCAGTGCTCAATGATTCAAAACTGTTGTAACTTCTTCTTTGTGTGTCACTAGGTATCCTTGAATAATCCCTTTGTGTATAACTCTCAAAGTTGTTAACGTTCCTATTGTTAGCTCTACAATTCATAGCTTTACGTCCAAAATTATTACATGCATAACATAAACCAAAAACTATAGTTTGATACCTAGGAGTTGAAGATCTTCTGAAAGGAGGTGCTCTTATGAATCCTTCTTCTTCTTGAGGCCTATCTGTCTATTGTTGATTCTGAAATTTGAATCTTCTTAGTGGGGGAGTGTCCCTGCAATCTTCCTTGTATATCTTCTTATCCTCTTTGATTTTTTCTAGATAGCTCTTTGGATTTTTTTCTTTCTCTGTTGTTTTGGAGCTTGATCTTTTTTTCGTCTGATTGTATCCAATTACAGACTTGTCAAGATGAGATTTTTGACTGTTGATAATGTCATTCAAAAATTTTGAGTTATTCTTCATATTTTTCTTTTGAATATCCTTTCTTAGTGTGACAACCTCTGCTTCCAAGTTTCCAATGATCTTGTCCTTTTCTTCTAGTTTTTCTTTGAGTGCTTCTTCAATTCTTTTATCTTCTTCTATTTGAACCTTCAATTTTGTGATCATTTGTTCTAGTTCTTGAGTGTCCTTTTCCTTGTCTAGTTCTGCTTGCAATTTCTTGATTTTCTTCTTTTCTCTTCTGATAACTTCTATGGAACACATTAATTCTTCTCAATAGTCAACTTTTGCCTCTTCAATTTCTTCTTCGACTTCTTCACATTCTTCTTCATCTTCTTCATATTATTCTTCAGAGTCTTCTTTGTCAGAGTCTTTTACTGCCATGAATAGAACTCTTCCTGTTTCATTGTCACTGACTTCACCTTCATCTGATGATGAGATGTCTTCTTTGGTGTATAAGCTTTTCTTGAAAACTTTCTTTGTAGTTATTTTTCCTTTATATGTGTGTTTTCCTTTTGAGTAACCTTCATCATTTTTCTTTTTCTTATGAGGACATTTGTTAGCAAAATGACCAATACCATCACAATTAAAACAAATTAAAGGGAGCTTACCTCTATACCTACCATTAGTTCCCTTGTTCAGTCTTTTGATGAAGTTGGCCACTTCTTCATCATCTTTTGAAGCATCACTGTTGGTGCTATATTCTTCTTGTTCCTTTTTCTTTTGCTTTGATCTTTTGGATGCCTTGAAGACTGCATCTTTTACATCTAGAATTTCCTACTCATTTCTAATTTCATATGATGTGAAGATTCCATGTAGTTCATCCATTCTTATTGAGTCCAGATCCGATCTTTCTTCTAGTGTTGATATCTTAGGGTTGAATCTCATAGGAAGATATCTTAGTATCTTTTGAACAATTACAGATTCTTCAATTTCTTCTCCTAATCCTATGATTGCATTCACTGTTTCATCGACTCGTAAGAAGTAGGCTATGATATCTTCATCTTCCTTCATTTTTGGTTGTTCGAAATGACCTCTGTAAGTCTGAAGCTTTGCTGCTTTGAATTTTGTATCTCCTTTATAAATATTTTGAAGCTTGTCCCAAATCTCTTTAGCGGATTTACAATGTGAAACTTTGGTGAAAAATGTATCATTGAGACCATTCAAAAGTGCATTTGTGGCTTTGGAATTATTCTCACCGAGTTTTACTGCATCGTCATTTGTTGGTGGAAATGTTGGTGTTGTGTATCCATCTACAATTGATTGCCAAACTTGAAATCCCTATGCCTGTGTATATGTCCTCATCCTTATGCTCCAAAAATCATACTTTTGTCCATCAAACTGAGGTACTCCATTTTTATATGAGTTGGTACTCTCCATGATCTACCTTTCAATAGTTAAATTGACTTCTGAAGGAACCTGCTCTGATACCAATTGTTGGATTATTGAGAGGGGGGGTGAATCAGTAATAGATCAATTTAATCCTTTTTAACCATATAATCCAAGTGTTGTATCAATGAAGCATTATCATCCAATAACTACAGAGTAAATAAGCAATGAACAAATGAACAAACATACACATACACAATACACCAATGTTTTATGTGGAAACCCAAATCAGGAGAAAACCACAGAATGCTTTTTTTTTATATGTCTTGAAGAATTACATTAATTAGAAGCATCAAATTCCTTTGTTTTCTAGATGCAACTGGAAGGAGGCTTCAACCCCCTAGTTTCTCAGGCTATAACCTGACAGAAGCTCCAACTCCCCAATTCTTTGGCTACAACTAGAAGGAGGCTACAACTCCCTATGTTATCCGGCTACAACCGAAAGGTGGCTACAACCACCTGTCTTTGCCTCGTCCTACCACCCTGAATTAAAAGTAGAATCATGGAACCACTTCCAACCTGTCATTGTGAGATATATCGATATAAACTTGTACCAATAAATATAAACCATGCATCAACCATGCATCAACCTATACATCAACCTGTACCATAAACAAGTGCATCAACCATGCACCAACCTATACCAAATAAGCTGTAATCAACCTGTACCATAAAAAAGTGAATTCAACCATGTACCAAGTATGTACCAATCATGTTTCAACTACTCATAAACTATGAATCATCAATATGTACCAACATAATCAAGTATACACCTCATGTATGTGACAACTCATCAACTACTTGTCTCAACCATGTACTCAACATGTACCTCAACCAAAATCCCTCATCAATTTCATCATCCAAATCTGATTTGTAGCTTTGTAATAGACCTAATGTATATTATCACATTCCTTCAAACCTTCCTTAACTTCAACAAAAGAGACTATCATTTTCATCAAACTTTTCTTTAGTCTCACATGCCTAGTTTTGGATTACTCAACAACCCTATATTGAAGTAATCGTAACTTTGTACCTGTAATGTATAAAGATCTGAAACTGATCATAATGTTCTTTAGTGTGTTTTGTGCAATTTCTCCAAGTGTCACTACTTGGAACCTCTCAAAAAAGGATTTATAGAAAAAATGGCATACCTTGCTTAATTTTGGCTTATTCTAGAGAGAGACCTTGTAGACCGTGCCCCGCACGAAATATTTGATGAATTGATATGAAAATATTACAAAAAATACTACTAATTGTACCTTAACCAACACATTTAGTTTCATGGAATTTGGATCTGTTATGAAGTTATGATGTTTTTACCTGAAACACTTGTTTTTGACTAGTTTTAGGACTAGCCACAAACCCTATTTTCCATGGAGTGTAAATCCAAAAATAGAATGACCCACAAGATGAATTGTTTACCACAGATACTTGGATATGTTTTCTCAATGGAATAATTTCATGGTATGGATCATTATAGAAAAAAAGTTATAGTGAAAATGGTGAGATGACCTATAAATAACATACCTCAGAAAGCACCATCAAAAGAATTTATCCTTCCTTGCATTTCGGCCTTATTTTCTTCACCTTTCCTCAGAATTTCGGCTTATATGTAATGATCCCCCCGACCAGCCTAAGGTCGGGGTATGCCACTCCAGAGAAACCACTCATTCTCTGACACCAGTTGGTAACATTCCCAGCCATCAGGCCTAGCCCATCTACTCTAGGAAACACTTTCATTCCCATACTCCGGAACATACAGTAGCATACCCAGTAGTCAACTAAGTAATGCCACCTAAATTTACTCTTTAGAATACATGCAACTAAAACATATACATACAGAACGCTCGTGGAAGCTTTACATCTAAACATAAACAAACAATTACTTTCTGTAACATACGACTTTTATATTAAAATAACAGTAATTACCGATATGCATCATTTATGGGAAATTACCCATAAGCACACAAGCAATCATAGTCACATATATGATAAAATTTTAACATAGGTATGTAAATAACAAAACAACATATCCATATATCATACAATTGGTACTTATCTTAGAAAGATTATCACCAACTACTTACAGACCATCCACGAACCTCCCAGCCATAGACTACACTGTTCATCACTCTCAACAGTGAATCACCCCCAAGATGGGACTGAACTCCACCTAGGGTAAAGGGATTCCTATCCAGGCTAAGGCTCATGGACAATAGGAAAGACTTTGTCTCAGGTGATCACTCAACTAACATCCTACAGCCTCTCATTCCCCACATGTCTATCCCACCCAAGGAAGTGTTCCCCTTATCTTCCCAATAATGCCTTGGCTACCCAACTTCCCTTCCAGGGCTTCAGCAAGAGGCTGGACCGGAAGTCTCAGAGCGTTGTAGCTGCAGTTTAGCACCTACATAAATCAATCCCTAACAATTCCCTCGCTCAGAGAATTTCTCGCTGGCTTGACAACCCACTTCTTCAATCCCTCTCCAAGCTAACCAGGTACACCAACCAAAAAGGATGGGGAAACAGACTTCGGAAAGGTGTAATGGTTGTCTCAAGGATAAAAGAATGTATGAGTGAAATGGTCATGAAGTCATTGACTGGATAACTGAGCGTGTTTTGGAATCACTATGAACTCTTTTTCAAAAGTGATGGTCAGCCTGATGGTCCCCCTTACCCTGTTCGTAAGGTATCTATGAGAAAAATCACCCCTTGAGCTAAGTTTCCCCACAATATGAATGCATGTCCCCAACTTGACACTTGTCATATCGGAAGTTACTTTTGTCCACTTGTCCCCAAATTTATAACTTAGGATAAACTAATTATCCATACATTATGTTTTAGTTATATTAATATAATATTCCCTTGACTTTTGGCCCTCCCTTTCCCTAATTGGTGAAGTTCAGTACCCCATCTCTTTTATTGTGGTCGGTCTACATGTAGTGAGGTATTTTATATTAATTATGAGTCATGTACAAAGTAGGCACTCTAGCCTTTAACATCTAGGCGCGCTGGCCTAATTCCAAGACATAAGAATTCTGGCTTATAATATTGGCTCACCAGCCTATAATCCATATTATATACACAAAGGTTCGTTGACTTTAATATTGCGCACACTTAGGTACTATGCGCAACATCCTCCGTCTTTAAGGTTGCGTGCACCTTAGTTACTATGCACGGTATTCAAAAATGTGCACATTACATCCCTTTACTGCGCAGTATATGTGCGCACCATGCCATGAAAGGTGTATTACAAAAATGATGTCTAAACAAATCACTAGCTTAAATATACTTGGATTATATTTACATTTGGGTTCGGCTGAGAGATATTACAATCCCCTCCCCTTATTTATGCACTGTCCTCAGTGCATCATGTACCCTTATACAACAAAATTCTCAAAATTCTTCAAAAATATGTGGGTATTCTGCCCACATTGCATCTTCATGCTCCCAAGTAGCATCTTCAGGTCTATACCAGGTCCATTGGACCTTTATAGGCCCTATGGCTCGATTCTAGATTTGTTTGATTTTTCGATCCAAGATACACACCGAATGCACTTGGAAAGCACCTTCTTGCTCCACTTGAATAACATTCCAATCAATAACATGATTAGCATCGGGTATATATTTCTTTAGCAATGATAAATGGGAGACATTATGAATGGACATAGATACAGGCAATGCAATCATATAAGCAACTGGACCAATCCTCTCTAGGATTTCAAATGGTCCACAAAATTTGGCTGCTAACTTGGTGCATCTTCCTAGCTTCAGGGAGCTCCTATTATCTTTCACTTTCAGGAAAACATGATCATCCACTTTGAATTCTCTTTGGATTCTATTTTTATCAGCATAACTTTTATGTCTGTCTTGGGCAGCTTTCAAATTCTTCTTAATTTTTAACATTTGGTCCTCCATCTCCTTGAGCAATTCTGGACCGACTACTATTCTATCAGTTGGATTATCCCAGCTTACTAGAGTATTGCACCTTCTGTCGTAAAGTGCTTCAAATGGGCTCATTTTCAATGATGCCTAATACCCATTGTTATAAGCGAATTCTACTAAATGTAGGTAGTCTTTCCATTTTGATGGTTTATCCATCACATACATTCTCAACATATCTTCTATCACTCTATTCACCTTCTCTGTCTATCCATTAGACTCACGATGATAAGCTATACTAAAGTTCAGATTCATTCTAAATCCTTTGAAAAATCACTTCTAGAAATTTGAGGTGAATTTCGGGTCTCTGTCAGACACAATCATTTTAGGAATTTTGTGCAATCATGCCACTTCCTTCATGAAAATATCAGTGACATCTACTGCCTTGTGAGTAGTTTTTAGTGGAATAAAATGGGCATCTTTTGTAAGCTTGTCCACCACTACCATAATCGAATCATGTATCTTGCCTATTCTAGGAAATCCCATAATAAAATCCATTGTCACCACTTCCCACTTCCATTCATGAATGGGCAAAGGTTGTGTTGAAATAATGTAACTGCGAAGAGCATTCTTATTATTTTGTTATTGGATTAAATCCCCATTGTGGATTAATCTTGTCATTATTATTATTAGATTAAATCCCCATTGCAGATTAATCATGTTATTATTATTATTATTATTGTCATTGGATTAATCCCCATTGAGGATTAATCATGTCGGTAATTGTATAAGGACCAAATCCCCTTCTGCAGATTGGTCATCGGATAATTACAAAGTGCAGAATAAGAAGTCAGCCCCAACAGTTATAATGAAAGGGCGAGAATTAATTAAAGGTGGGTTTACCCACCCAGTGTGAGAGGTCGGCCCTGCCAGATGGTGACTCTTCATACGTGCCAGATTGATATAAATAAGAGGCTAGCGCCTCACTTCTTAGACACACCTCACTTGCTCATTATCTTATGAGGCAAGATGCAATTGCAAGTTAGAGAGAGGAGAAGAAGGGTGGAAGATCTCTTGAGGAGGACTTTTCTATATTGGTTTGAGTTATCTCTTGAACATTGTATAAGCTATTTATGATAAGGAAGTGTTGTTAGGTTTTCTTCCCCTAGAGGGTTTCCCAGGATAAATGCTATGTCTCCTGTGGATGTGTATTTCTCAGTGATCTTGTTCTTATTATGCTCTTATCTAATGAAATGCAAAGAACTATAATAATGGCATAAACATTAACATGGTATTAGAGCCAACCTGAAGAAAGCACAATCTGCAAGAGGAAAAATGTCACTGTTACCGTACACCAAAATTAGGGTTTTGGAAAAGTGAGTATTTTCAACTCCCTATCACCCTAGAAAGTTGTGCCCTCCCCCAAGGATCAATTTGGCACCTAGAGCGCACCTTTTCAGTGGCTAGATCTTCTTAAAAGTGAAACCCTGGTTTCACAAAGTAGCAGAAAACCAGAAAAACCAGAGTACCAGAAGTACCAGAAGTACTAGAGTACCAGAAGTACCAGAAAACCAGAAGCACCAGTCCAAAAATCCGTAGAGCAGATTTGAAGGGGTAAAATATGGATTTTCTCAAATCTGAGGACACCAGGCTACTCGCCTCAGCCAAGCGCACCTCCTGGTAATATCAAAACTTGATTTCAAGCACTTTCAATTTTTGGTTATTTTTGTTACCGAAAGTACAAGATGTCTGCAAGCACAAAGCTTGTTGAGAAATTAGAAGGCATAGAAAACTTCCATGCCTGGAAGTATAGGATCGGTCTGATCCTCACAGAGAATGACCTATCAAGATTTATCAAAGAAGAAGTGGAGGAACCCGAAGATGTCGTAGAGAAAGCAAAGGATCAGAAGGACTCAATCAGGGCTTAGAGAATCATTGCAGATTCAATCAAAGACCACCTGATCCCATATGTATCGTCAAAGAAGACCCCGAAGGAGATGTTTTATGCTCTAAGAAAACTATATGAAGGAAATAACATCAATCAAAATATGAATCTCATAACTCAGTTGAAGAATACCAAGATGCAGAAAGGAGAAATGATTCAAGAATATTTATCCCGAATCTCAGAAATAAAAGAACAGTTGAAAGCGATTGGAGACACCATCGACGAAGACAAATTTGTAATGACATCCCTAAATGGTCTCGCAATACCTTGGGATGCCTTCATCCAGTCAGTATGGGGCAGAAAGGAGAAACTACAATTTGAAAGCCTATGGGAAGAATGCATCCAAGAAGAAACAAGGGTAGCCAACCGTGAAGCGCTACTAGCAAGGGACGACGATCAAGCCCTAGCTACTCATACAAAAGGAGGAAGAAAGAAACCCTATTTCAAGAGGGAATCTCATAGAGAACCACAACTATCAAACAAATTCAACAATAAAGAATCTCACTCAAGAAATTTTTAGAAGAAAGGACAACGCAAGAGACGATATCTCTCATCTATACAATGCTATCATTGTGATAAGATGGGACACAAGGTGAACAACTGTCCAGTCAGAAAAGAAGAATACAAGAGGAAGCACAAAAGGCAACATGATCACATTGCCGAAGATGAAGAACCACCTATGAAGATGATTAAGGACCATGTCTTGATCTCAACTCTCTCAGGAT
>JZKD02S1903958.1:179653-208252 GCA_000966675.3 Picea glauca
CCTATTACATTCAATAACATGGGTATTAAATTTAAAAGATTAATAAGTTATATTGTTTAAATTAAAAAGGTTACGTACACAGAAAGGGATAAGATATTAATTACGAAAGGATAAATAATAAATGAAAGGATAAGGGGCATTAACTATGGGTTGGTAAGGGAGTAAATGAAAGGACGATAGTGAAGGAGGAATATGGCGGGGAGGAGGTTTACAAAGGGGGATTACCATTCTACGTGAATTTTCGGGGGGGGAGTTCTCTCTTGGATTGTACAGAGGAGAGTTGAGTTCTGTAGTCGGATTGGATTAGTACAGGCACCAGTTTGTTGGAGGTTTTGGGCACAGGGGCCAGGATATCCATATGATATCCTAGAGCTAGGAAGTTGTCCTAGTTGGTAGGGTGGAACAAGGTTTGGGCAGTGTTTACACAGTTCAGCAAAGGTCAACAGGACAAGCAAAGAAATGGAGGGTTAGCATCAGACCCAGGTATTTAAAATTATGTATTTGTTTTTATTCTGTTATAATATTTTAATATTCGTTGTTAATTTTAAAATGCGTATGTGCTCAATTAAAAAGCAATTATTGAATTTTCTGAATCAAGTAGATATTATTGTTAAAGTTTATGTAATTAAGAGATGTTAAATTTAATTGGCTATTACATTTCTTCAGCTGCAATGTTGAAATTTCTCTAACGGTTACTGCCGTGGGAATTCCCTGCACTTTCCTTTGGTTCCCGTCTTCATCCAAGCAAGTGAATTCTTTGTTATGACAATCCAATAGAGCATGATGTGGGTCCAACCAATCCATCCCAATTAAAAATTCATAGGAACCTAAGGGTAATATGTTTAAATCTACCCTGGTATTTAGTCCATTCATGTCTATGAGGCAGGACTTAACCATCTCATTAAATTTTCTTCTAGCTCCTGTAGCCAGTTGCACCAACCAGGATTTCCCATGCTTGCTTCTTGGCAATTGCAAACTTCATACCATCTTAGGATCTAGATAACTATGGCTAGCTCCTAAATCAATTAAAATAGAAAGGGTTTGGTTGTTGATCATACCTTCCACTTCAATCATGTGGGACTGATACTCTACTTTCTTGTTGTTCAGGGCTGCATAAATCCTTGACACATTTCTGCCCATGTCCTCTACTGTCTCAGCTCGTTGTACATTGTTAACAACCCTACCCTTTTTTCCTCTGTGAGGACAATCTTTGAACCTATGGTCTCCTTTACAACCCCAACATTGCATAGGTGGTTGTCTTGGCCCTTGAATCCCTGTGTCAATCACTCTGGTTTCCTTATGCGTTTGCTGCCATTGTGGATTATTTCCAAAGAATGGTGTCTAAGCTCCCTTCTTCCTCTGATCCATCTTGATTTTCTTATTGTCTTCCCAAGCCTTTTGGAAAGTTGGCCTTGCTTTCAGCTGATCATATAAGCATTTAGATCTCCTTATGGTCTCTTTTGATGTCTTGGGATCATCATACTATATTTTGTCACTATGAATGATGGAAATCCACTTAAGTACCATTGAATTTTGACTATCTCATCCTTAATGAAAGAGACATACTTCAACAGTTCCAGAAACCTTCTCTCATATTCATCTATGGTCGTACTTCCAAGCTTGAGTTCAAAGAACTCTTTCATTTTCTTGTCATAGTATCTCTTAGTCAAGTACTTCTTCTCAAAATACTTCTTGAATTCTCTCCAAGTAACACTTTTCTCTACAATGTGTTGTACCTGCACAAGTTGATCTCACCATATGGAGGCCTTTCCTTTGAGTTGATAGATAGTGATTCTACCTTCAGCATGAGAAGAATAATTATGTAATTGAAAATACTTCCTCATGCCTAGCAACCATGTTTCAACATCTTCATCCTTCTTGTGCTCACCATCAAATGTAGGAGGTTTGATTTTGTTCATTTATCCTCGTAGCTCATCCACCCCAGATCTCTTATACCTTCTGCCAGGGGATAGAATTGAGTTGTTACTTTCTCTCTTATGGGAATGCCTATGGGGATGACGATGATGTCTACTAGCACTTTTTACTTCTCCCTTCTCCTCTAAAGATTTGTGACTCTCATATCTACTTGATTCACTCTCCTTAACCAATTTCTTCTCTATTATGTTCAAACCTTCCAATAGCTTCATGTTGAAGTCATCCTGCTACTCTTTGGCTTTCATAAGCCTTTCATTATTAGCTTTATGGCTTTGGGCATCCTTCTGCAAATTCTTAATGGTCTCAAGCATAATCTTATTTTCATTTCTTTCTTCTCCATGTTCGTTGGAGTTCGTTCCTTCCATGCCCAAATGGACATCCATCCCTCTTCTCTTCTCTGAATGATTGTAATTCTCCTATGCCTCTTCCATTCCTATGGACTCTGTACTGGTCTAACCTGACCGATTTGTTGTTAATTCTGCAAAACGTGCAGCCATCGAAACTAATCAGACTAACAAATCAGGAATTCGTGAAAATATGCACCATTTTGATTCAATATACACATCGACATTATCACTCCCAGTTTCCTGGTGTTATCACCATGACAATTCTAGATAAGACCCAAGTCTCGAGAACGTTGACACATAGTGCCTTCCAAGATACACTTGTGCTAGAAGGTGGTTTTGTCGAAACCACTTTCGCCAAGACGTGGTATTACGTGTCTCAACATGTCAAATTCCCCACTCGTGGAGAAGGCGACGGCTAGTCAGATCACCCTGCTTCATTCATTCAGTACTTCGAAGCCATGTGACGTCAGTTGAATGCTGCCATGTAACGAACTCAAAATCTAATCATTTTAAATGGATTGGCCAAGCATGGAAACCCAACGCTCTTTGTACGTAATCTGTCTGTGCTTCATAAATGGAGTTCTATAATTACCACTCCCCAAGTATGAAGATATATGTGTATCCATAACCGTAGTAATCTTCAAGCTTCTTAACTTCCTGCTCTCTATAAAGACACATTTTGGTATCCCCAACCTGAGATACATGGACAAAGCTAAATTTAGTGAGACTGGTTATTCAAGCAACATGCTAGGCTTTCCTGCGAATAAGGAGGAAAGGGTCCTTGCGCACATTCTAGCAACTAAGTTCCACATAGAGCCAATTATAGACTCACGATTGGAAGTCAGGCTGAATCCCACTATAAAGGATTTAGTCATCAACAGGACAGCCACTAAGAAGAAAATGAGTAAGCGGCATAAGAAGGAGGAATCTACGGTTGAAGCGGCCGAAAGTGTTGGAGAAAATCAACCGGTCTGGTTAGACTCTTCTTTAAAAGTGAAGATCACTAAGCTGAAGTAAGTCTTCAACTAAGATAATCATGTCTCAATGAATTTTGAATAGCCGATAGCAGAGGTAAAGAGTACAAGAGATGACATGCATGTTCTTCAACAACCCTTTTTACAACAAGCTAACTGATGTCATCACCCTTTTGTAATTTTGTGATTAATATGATTATATAAATACAGAAACGGATTTTAGACTATTTTATTACAATTTCTATCTGGTGATGTTATGACTCTTGTTTTCGTTTATAATAAGTTTTTCTTGTAATCTTATATATTATTTTCATCTGTCTAAATCGGAAGAAATTAAAATTCGGAATTATTTTTAATTAATGCTTCAATGTGGTTATGTGTTTATTTTTCTTTTATTATTATGCAATTTAAACTTAGACTATTCACCTTCCAAGTGACTTCTCATGCATTAACTTGACCTGTTCATTTATATTATCGTGCATAGAAATATTACAAGATAAACACTTCTCCACACACCTAAATATACTGTGCATTTCTTCTTTGTCGTACCGACTAATTACGCACACAACTCTGACGTTGTGCACCAATATCCACTGTGCACAGTTTCGATACTACGCACTGATATTCCACATGCATTTTCGTCCTATGCATGCACCATGTCAAGTTTAACATATTCCTTCGCACTCAAATATCTGTGCACATTACTGAATACACCGTCGTGAAACAACTTATACTCATACTTATGTGTGTACCAACAAAACTCCTTTGTGTTAAGTAATACTTGCACACTCCATGTGCACCTTACTATGTGTGTGCTTATCACACAAGGCTAATTTCAGCACGTGCGTCTACACATAATAATCTTCTGCGTGGCACCACAATTTACCGCGCACATTGGCATGCCACGGTTTCCCGTGCGGTGCCAAATTTACCATGTGTGCCAGTACACCAACCTTTTCCAAGGACACTCTATGAATCTAATTCTGGACACTTCAAAGTTACTTTTCTGTGAATATTCACTTCAATTACACCTCTGTAAGTCTGAAGCTTTGCTGCTTTGACTTTTGTATCTCCTTCATAAATATTTTGAAGCTTGTCCCAAATCTCTTTAGAGGATTTACAGTGTGAAACTTTGGTGAATACCGTATCATTGAGACCATTCAAAAGTGCATTTGTGGCTTTGGAATTATTCTCACCAAGTTTTACTACTTTTTCATTTGTTGGTGGAACTGCTAGTGCCGTGTATCCATCTACAATTGATTACCAAACTTGAAATTCCTATGCCTGTATATATGTCCTCATCCTTATGCTCCAGAAAGCATACTTATGTCCATAAAATTGTGGTATTCCATTTTTATATGAGTTGGTACTCTCCATGATCTACCTTTCAATAGTTAAACTGATTTCTGAAGGAACCTACTCTGATACCAATTGTTGGATTATTGAGAGAGGGGGTGAATCAGTAATAGAGAAATTTAATCCTTTTTAACCATACAATCCAAATGTTATATCAATGAAACATTATCATCCAATAACTGCAGAGTAAATAAGCAATGAAAAAATGAACAAACATACACATACATAGTACACCAATGTTTTATGTGGAAAACCAAATCAGGAGAAAACCACAGAATGCTTTTTCTTATATGGATTGAAGAATTACATTCATTGGAAGCACCAACTTCCATTGTTTTCCAGCCTCAACTGGAAGGAGGCTCCAACCCCTTAGTTTCTCAGGCTACAACCTAAGGGAAGATCCAACTCCCCAATTCTTTGGCTACAACCCCTTATGTTCTCCGACTACAACCGGAAGGTGGCTACAACCGCCTGTCCTTGCCCCATCCTACCACCCTGAAGTAGAAGTAGAATGATGGAACCACTTTCAACCTTCCACTGTGAGATATATCGATGTAAACCTGTACCAATAAATCTAAACCATTCATCAACCATGCATCAACCTGTACCTCAACCTGTACCATAAACAAGTGCATCAACCATGCACCAACCTGTACCAAATAACCTATAATCAACATGTACCATAAACAAGTGCATCCAAAAATGTACCAAGTATGTACCAATCATGTGTCAACTAATCATAAACTATGACTCATCAATATGTACCAACATCATCAACTATACACCTCATGTATGTGACAACTCATCAACCACTTGTCTCAACCATGTACTCAACATGTACCTCAACCAAAATCCATCATCAATTTCATCATCCAAATCTGATTTGTAGCTTTGTAATATACCTAATTTATATGATCACATTCCTGCAAACATTCCTTAACTTCAACAACAAGAGACTATCATTTTCATCAAACTTTTCTTTAGTCTCACATGCCTAGTTTTGGATTAGTCAACAACCCTAACTTGAAGTAATCTTAAATTTATACTTGTAATGTATAAAGATATGAAACTGGTATACAATGTTCTTCAGTGTGTTTTTTTCAATTCCTCCAGGTGTCACTACTTGGAACCTCTCAGAAAAGGATTTATAGTAAAAATGGCATACCTTGCTTAATTCTGGATTATTCTAGAGAGCGACCTTGTAGAGCATGCCCCACATGGAATATTTGATGAATTGATCTTAAAATGTTACAAAAAATACTACTGACTGTACCTTAACCAACACATTTAGTTTCACAGAATTTGGATCTATTATGAATAAGTTATGATGTTTTTACCCGAAACACTTGTTTTTGACTAGTTTCAGGACTACCCACAAACCCTATTTTCCACAGAGTGTAACTCCAAAAATACAATGGCCCACAAGATGAATTTTTACCATAGAACTTGGATATGTTGTTTCAATGGAATAACAATTTCATGGTTTGGATCATTATATAAAAAATTTATAGCGAAAATGGTGAGATGACCTATAAATAACATACCTTAGAAAGCACCATCAAAATAATTTATCCTTCCTTGTATTTTGGCCTTTTTTTCTTCACCTTCCCTCAGAATTTAGGCTTAGATGTAACGATCCCCCCTACCAACCTGAGGCTAGGGTACGCCACTCTAGAGAAACCACTCATGCTCTGATGCCAGTCGGTAACATTTCCAGCCATTAGGTCGGGCCCTGCTACTCTAGGGAACACTTCTGTTCCCATACTGTGGAACATACAATAGCATACCCAGTAGTCAACTAAGAAATGCCACCTAAATTTACTCTTTAGACTGCATGGAACTACAACATATACATACAGCATGCTCGCGAAAGCTTTACATCTAAACATAAACAAACAATTACTTTCTATAACATACGACTTTTATATTAAAATAATAGTAATTACTGATATGCATCATTTACAGGAAATAACCCATAAGCACACAAGCAATCATAATCACATATATGATAAAATCGTAACATAGGCATGTAAATAACAAAACATCATATCCATATATCGTACAATTGGTACTTATCTTAGAAATATTGTCACCAACTGCTTACATACCATCCACGAACCTCCCATCCATAGACTACACTGTTCATCACTCTCAACAATGAATCACCCCCGAGATGGGACTAAACTCCACCCAGGGTAAAGGGATTCCTATCCAGGCTAAGGCTCATGGACAATAGGAAAGACTTTGTCTTAGGTGCTCACTCAAATAACAACCTACAACCTCTCATTCCCCACATGCCTATCCCACCCAAGGAAGTGTGCCCCTTCTTTGCTCAACAGTCCCTCGGTTGCCCCACTTCCCTTCCAGGGCTTCAGCAACAGGCCAGATGGGAAGTCTCAGAGCATTGTAGTTGTAGTTTAGCATCTACGAAAATCAATCCCCAACAATTCTCTCGCTCAGAGAACTACTCTCGAGCCTAACAACCCACTTATTCAATCCCACTCCAAGCTAACCAGGTACACCAACCAAAAAGGATGGGGAAACAGGCTTCAGAAAGGTGTAATGGTTGTCTCAAGGATAACAGAATGTATGAGTGAAATGGTCATGGAGTCATTGACTAGATAATTGAGTGTGTTTTGGAATCACTGTGAACTCTTTGTCAAAAGTGATGGTCATCCTGATGGTCCCCCTTCCCCCGTTCATAAGGTATCTCTGAGAAAAATCCCCCCCTGAGCTAAGTTTCCCCACGATATGAATGCATGTCCCCAACTTGACACTTGTCATATCGGAAGTTACTTTTGTCGACTTGTCCCCAACTTTAGAACTTAGGATAAACTAATTATCCATACTTTATGTTGTAGGAATGTTAATATAATATTGCCTTGACTTTTGGCCCTCCCTTTCCCTAACTGGTGAAGTTCAGTCCCCCATCTCTTTTATCGTGGTCGGTCTACGTGTAGTGATGTATTTTATATTAATCATGAGTCATGTACAAAGTAGGCGCTCTAGCCTTTAACATCTAGGCGCACTGGCCTAATTCCAAGAGATAAGCATTCTGACTTATAATACTAGCTCACCAGCCTATAATGCATATTATATACACAAAGGTTCACTGACCTTAATATTGCGCGCACTGAGTTACTGCACGCAGTATCCTCTGTCTTTAAGGTTGCACACACCTTATTTACTGCGCGTAGTATTCATAAATTTTCACATTACATCCCTTTACTGCGTAGTATATGCGCGCACCATGCCATGAAAGGTGTATTAGAAAAATGATGTCTAAACAACTCACTAGCTTAAATATACTTGGATTATATTTACATTTGGGTTCGACTGAGGGATATTACATTAGATATCCTTGGTTACCTCAAAAACCTATAGATATTCAATATGTGCAAGTGTGATTAAAATGAGAGAGCCTTGCCTCTTATTTATACTCTCCAAGTAGCTTCCTTAAAAACATCTTCTAGGTCACTTCGCCCCACTTTCCTTATTTTAGGGTTAACCCACTTCTAATTTCTCCATTAAATTTATTATTGAAATAATTTATTTTGTATTCACTTTGAATTACAATTCACTCATTACTTTACTTTATTATTTACCTTTTAAAATCTCTTAAACCAATTTGACTACTTTGACCTTTTGGGGCTTCTAGATGACATATGAGGGTCTTCCAACTTCGTAAGTCCATAACTCTCAAATCGTGAGGAGTTATGTGACGTTCCACATACCACCAGAAACTGAATGACATGTACTATCCATATAGAATAGTATTATCTGAAAATATATCATAACTCATACCGTTATCCATCAAACAAACTTGGGTCCATTACCCAAACCTGGGGTCTTCAACTTCTCATGGCCATAACTCTCTAACCGTGAAGAGTTATGTGACGTTCCACATACCACCAGAAATGGAATGACAAGCGCTATCCATATATGATCTCATTATTCCACAATTAAGCATGGATTCTCTTACTCCGCAAAGTGTCTTCCCATGAGGGCTTTCACCATAAGGGGACCACTTTGGAGTTCATCCATCTTTACTTCTTATCAACGATGACAAGAAAATAATGAGTCATCTTTACATCAAAAAATATTGGGTCCATTACCCAAACCTTTGTGTTGTGGGGCTTTCTTCAAGGGTTGACATCAATGACAACCAACCTTAATCAACATGACCTTGGAAAAAAAACCATAATTACTATATTTTAATTATACAAAACAATTATAAAATATTTTGTAAAAGTAATTAAATAATTGAAAATACAATCCCTAAATTTTAAATATATTATATTTGGTTGGCGATTTGTGTAAAAATAATATTATGATGATGATGATGATGATGATGGTTAATGTCCACTGAGACCAAAATTGGTCTATCGGACCTTAATAATAGTAAGAGATTATTTGTATTTCTTTAAAATGTTATTTCGATGCTTGAAAAACATTAAAAGAAGCATTCCAAGATCACTAAAGTTTTGATGACTTTAAAAGTTAGGAAGGTTGGTATTCTAACAAATATTTTTAAATTGGGATCTAATATGGATATACGCAAGGCATTCTAGAAGAAAGTGATTTTCATCTTCAACCCTCTTGGTGTCACAAAGGTGACATATTCTTTCTTGCCATGGTGTTTTGGGGATTTCCCAATGACTAGTTTCACTATGCAGCTCATGAGAATTAGTTCTTATTTTGGAAATATTGTTTCTCTTCTTTACACTTGTCAAAAGAGAGAGATACTTTTGATCTTTAAGGTTAGGATTAACCACCTCCTTATAATATCTTAATTTTCTTTTATCCTCTAATTATTTATCACACCATAGATTGTCCTTAAATTTAGCTTACAAAATATTTTAAATATCATTGGTATTCTGCAAAATAACTTCTTCTTTTATTCTCCAATGATTTAGCCAAGACTTGGCATCATTATTCCATCCTTGCTTGAGTCATTGGTGATTTTGGCTAGAGTCTAAAGAAATTTTGGGGAGCCTCTTGTTATCCATGTTATTTAGCTTGTTATTGTACATTAAGTACCTAATCATAGTTATGATCTCAATGGGGGAAAGGCTCGCTTCAATGTGGAGGATAGGATAGGGTGTATTGCCCTTAATTTTAAGATTACAAATTATAAAAGTATTTTGGATCTGCTCTATATTTTTCCAGGATTCTCGAGAGCCCCAAAATTCACATCCGTATAAGATAACAGGAGTGAGAAGAGTCTCAAAAAGGAGTTTTTTCTTATCCCATAGCCAAAGTTCTTCTAATTTACAATTACTTTCAAGCCTATAATAATCTTTCCACCCTCCATTTATCCTTTTCCCAATTCTATAGTTCCAATTGAGCTTGTGATTAATATCAATTTAGAGATACTTGTAAGAATATACTTCCTCCAAGATATTGTTGTCATAAACAAAATTATTGTAGGTGATCTTGTTGGATTTAATGATCATAACCTTCATTTTTTCATTGTTCACAGCCATACCTGTAGTAGAGTAGAAGTCCTTGAGGATTCTAAGATGCTTACTAAGGTCATAGGGATTCCTTGCTATAAGAAGAATATCATCTACATAGAGAAGAAGGATGATTACTATATTAGAAAGAGTTGGTCCAATGCAACTTACAGCTTCCAAAAAATATTCTAACTTGTCAATGTAAATGCCAAAAAGGGTAGGGGATAGGAGAAAACCTTGTTTGACTCCTATATTGCAATTAATATCTTCTGACCAACCCTCAATTCTCCTAAAATTGGTAATAACGTTCTCATATAACCTTATTGCAGTAGCGCTTATCCCAGAGGGAAATTTTATCTCTTCTAACCTATTCCAAAGGTTGGTCCTAGGAACAGTGTCAAAAGCTTACATAAAGTCAACAAAACAACAAAAGAGATTGGTTTTATTGTTGTGACATTCCTATGCAATGATTCTAAGTGTGATAAGGTGGTCCATGGTTGAATGATAACCTCAAAAACCAACATGACCTTTAGCTCTTTTTATTTGTATTTTTATCCATATGCTTATCTTCTTTTCCAAAATACTTCCATATAGCTTGGATAAAATGGGGCTAATCACAATGGTTCTATAATTAGAGGGATTAATTTTATCCCCAATTTTAAAAATAAGTACAATGTGGCTTTGAGTCCAAGGTTTAGGGAAGACCTGCTTGATTACTAAATTAAAGATCTTTTGTCTATGAGGGATCATAATGAGCCCTCCAATTTTCAATATTTCAGCTTGGTAGCCCTCAACGTCCTTAGATTTCTCGTTTGCAAGTCACTTAACCCCAAACTTTATGTCTTATATAGAAAAAACATCATCTTTTGTAGAATTTTTTGGAGTTTTGTTCAGGACATTACAATATTTGTAAAGATTTTTAATGTAGGAATTCTAGTCTATCAGGGGAATCATAGCATTCTCTTTAGTTTTACGAGTCAGAATTTACGTCCAAAATTTATTTGGATCTAGCTTAGAAAGGTGAAAAAGATTCTCTTTCTTTCTATTTATGTAGTGCCTTTTTCTCTTTTAATTGGGGCTTCTTCTTTATTAATATTATCATATTTCAAATACTCATTACATGCATCCCTATTAGATTTTCTAACAAGTTTACACACATTATCATACCAAGGGTTGACAATTCTATTCTTGTTTTTACACAACACTTCGATAGAGAAATTTTTTATGGAGATAAAAAGGATTGTTGTGAGAATATGATAGATGTCTTCAATATTATTTTTATATGATAAAATATTTAAATTCAGTGTTTAAGTCATTTAAAAAGAGATCAACTTTATTTTTGTCAAAAAGAAGATGTCTTTGGTTACTAGAGTTATTTTCAAATTGTCTTTATGAATGATAAATTTTAGAGTTAGGATTCAAAGTCTATGATCATAGTCAGACTCGTGGTTGTTTAAGAGGTCAAAATTTACTATTTGGTCGTAAACAAGGATATCTGATATCACATAATCCACAACACTGCTACCCAACTCATGGATACAAGTCATCTAGTTAGATTTTGGCCACTTCAGTAGACCATTGCAAATGATTAGATCTTGAGAACTGGAAATATTAACTAGCTCAGTACCATATAAATTCTCGGTCAAGTCTTCCAAACTTCTCTTGAATCAATTAGCTAAAACAAGGTCCTCATTTAGCCACATAGGATTAGGGTTGGAATCGTTGCCTAAGATAATAGCTTGATTAGTTGCAGTTCTAGCATTAAAGTCCCCTAGAAGGAGGATACTACCTTAATTTCTTAGACTGCAAATATCTTGTTCTAAGTTTTATAAGGATAATTTTTATCTAGGTTGTTTTTTGTATAAAAGGTAGAATTAATAAGCACAAAATAACAAATTGCTATATGCATCTTCTTAGCATTGATATCTTCAATCTTTACCCAAATGAATTGATTGGAAGGGTAATTTTTATGAAGACGAATGCGAGGAGAAATTTGTGTTCTTATGTAACAAGCTATGCCCCAACCCCTCTATGGGAGGATTTCTTATTCCATGTTGACCACAATATAAATCCTTCTATGTTAGTGACCTTAGATTTCTCATCCTCCCAAGTTTCAACCAGAAATATAATATCAATTTCACTTGAGATCCAACTTAATATAGGCCCTTTGTTCCAAGGAAAACCCTTACAGTTCCAAGAAAGGATCTGAAGTGTCTCAAATTGCTATTTATTTTTGTCCTTTTGGTCTCTATCCCTAATAATGGATTTTTGATTCCTAATTATTTCCCATTTTCCTTCATTTTTGGCTTCCTTTACCTTTTGAACCTCCTTAATTTAGCTTGATATTTTGGAATGAGGTCTTCATTGTCTTCATTTATAAATATTTCAGACCCTTTTAAGCTCAGAGTTTTACTAAGTATGCCATATTTATGGGCATTAGAGCTTACCATAACCTGAATCGACCTATCTTTATGTTCAATTATTTTTCCCAACCTTTTTTATTATATAAGGCCAATTGTTTCAATTTGTGGTTTATTTTTTAATTACTCATTGACTATTGCTAATGTGCCCTTATCTTTCTGTTCTTTTATACCAAAATTTATGAGGTTCAAGGATCTTTTGTTACCCTCATGGTCTAACTCTATGATCTCATTCATTTCCTCTTTGATAGATTTGATATCCAATTTGTTTTCCAAGCTATTTAGGGCCAAATTGTTAATTAACTTGTCTTCTAGGTATTTAATCTTGTCCCTAAGATTGTTATTTTCTTCCACCTCTTCTTCCTTCCTTCATTGTTTTTTGTTCTTGGTTGTTTTTTTCTATTTCTTGTAATCTAGCCTCCATTTTTTGTATCCCAGTATCAATCCCTAATAGTTTATTTTCTATTTGTGTGTGAATATTATCTTACAAGAATCTAAATTCATTATCAAGCATTGCTACTAACTCACTTCCAAGCATTGCTACTAATTCACTTTGAAGTTTGGCCTCTCTCTTCTCTATGTTTTTCTACTCATTCTATAGATTCGTGGAGACTATCTAGGGTTACTTTGTTAGGACTTCCTCTATTAGATTTAGGTATCAACTATGAATTACTCATATTGAAAATAAAAATAAATAAATAAGAAACTTGTGAATTCCTCATATTCAAAAGAAAAATAAATAAATAAGAAACGTGTGCACTTCATTGACGGAAGGGTTTGAATAGTCACAAAGTTAATATCCACCAGAGTAGAGATAATATTCACAATAGAAATGTATTGACCACATCAATTCACTCACGACCCCACTAGAGTATGTTATTCACAACATCAATTCACTGTTATAATGATGATGATCATGATGATTAACGTCCACTAAGACCTAATTGGTCTATTGGACCTTAAGAGGGTAAGTGATTATTTGTGATTCTTTAGAATTTTGTTTCTATGCTCGAAAAGCATTAAGAGAATCTTTCCAAGATCACCATACTTTTGTTGAGTTAAGTGGTTAGGAAGGTTGGTAGTGTGGTCAATATTTTGAAAATGAGATCTAATATGGGTATAGGCTGGATAATCTAAGAGAAATTGATTTTCATCTTCAACCTTCTTAGTGTCACAAAGGTGACACACTCTTTCATCCCATGACGTTTTAGGAATTGACCAACTCCAAGTTTCACTATGAAGCTCCTGAGAATTTGTTCTTATCTTAAACACAATATTCACCACCAAAATATTATTTACCCCATGAATTCACCTTAAACACAATATTCATCATAAAAATATAATCACCATTGTATATAGATTAATTAAATTTAAATTATTATTTTAACTTAAAAAAAATTAATTTTAATAATGTTTTAAAATTTAATATAAAAATAATTATAATCTTTTTATATTAAAGAATAAGTTGTATTTTATATAGATTAATTTTAATAATATTATATAAAATTTAATATAAAAAACAATTATACATTTTAAATTGAGAAAATAAAGTATATTTTATAATCCAATATAGATAAATAAAAAATAAAAATAAAATTATTATTTTACATAATAATAAAATAATAATAATCAAAATAAGATAAGTGAACAAAATTCTATCTTGAGGTATGTTGTATAATCCAATATAAACAAGTAAAAAATAAAAATAAAAATAAAATTTTTAATTTACATAATAATAAAATAGTAATAATCAAAATAAGATAAGTGAACAAAATTTTATCTTGAGGTATGTTGTATAATCTAATATAAACAAATAAAAAATAAAAATAAAATTTTTAATTTAAATAATTAAAAAATCAACAATAAATTAACATAATTCAATTTAAATTTAAATAATTTTATTTTTGCTTGTGTTTGTGATGCCGGATTAGTTTGTGGTTGAAAAGTTTCAAGTAGAAACATCTGGACCCACATAGTCACACCAACCCTTATCAAAATTTATCAAAACAAGATCCATCATAACAGATCGCTCACATCCTAATTTAAGTATTTATAATTAATAAAATAATAATTATAATATAAAATTTAAAATTTAAAATTAACTTTTTACTTAATTTTCATTTATTTTCATTAGAATCTACTCAATACAAATATAGCTAAAGTTGGGTTCCATTTCAATAAGTATGGTAAAAAGCTTAAAAATAGGAAATAATGTTATAAATTAACACGTAAAACTTAAAACATGTGTATACTTACTATGTACAAAGTAAAAATGGAAAACACAAATTAAACGT
Source organism: Picea glauca (assembly GCA_000966675.3). Lineage (NCBI taxonomy): Eukaryota > Viridiplantae > Streptophyta > Pinopsida > Pinales > Pinaceae > Picea > Picea glauca. The sequence continues at coordinate 194,436 of JZKD02S1903958.1, forward strand.
GAAAAAGACAAAATAGAGAAAGCAACCTTATATAAGAAGTCCATAAGCATCCTCCTCTACCCTTCATGTCCACTGCCGCGATGATTATGGTAATGGGTTACCCTTTGTGCTGCCTCTGTCCACATTTTTCCATGGCCCGTGGGAGCTGCAAGCCATAGAAAGTAGAAAAAAAATATAAGAAATGGATAGAGAGCAAACGCTCCATACACGACAACACAAAGAACAAATGACAAGGAGACAAAGAATACATGACAAAAATACAATGGACATGATCCATCCAACATTTTTTTTTATAGAGTTAAAATCTTTCATCATACATATTTTGATTATTCTACAAAGAATACATGACAAGAATACAATGACAATGATTCATCAATACTTTTATGGCTAGGATGCTCTTTCCCTTTTCTTGCATGGTTGTAAAGGATCTTGGTTCAATATAGGGTATTATTATTCAATATGAAAGATGTAAGATTTCTGAATATGAATATTAGATGGTATTCTTCCATTGAATTTATTGTTGTTGAATAAATCCAACACTTACAATTTGGTCAAATTTGTGATTCATTGAGAAATACAACCATATAACTTATTATAACCCAGACTTAAGACTCTCAAGTAATAAAAAATACAAGGTAATCAGGGAGCTCACCTATTAATCCATTATTTCTTAAATTCAGTAGTTGAAGTTGGGTACAAAAAGCCAAAAATGCAGGATGGTCCGAAAATAACTTCTGTAACTATGTACATATATTTAATGTTGGTGGTATTATACTTGTCAACAAATTGTTTGTTAATATCAAAACCATCACAAATTGCCTAAAGACTTGGGAATATTTTCATTCATCTTGTTTTCAGAGAAATCCAACTCTTGCAGTGCTACACATTCTCCCACACTCCTGGGAATTATACCCGTGAGATCGTTAACACCCAAATAAATGTATTTAAGCTCGCTCAAATTGCCAATGCCCTTAGGTATACTATCCATTATCATGTTGGTACCAAGATATAGATAGGTCAATTTACTCAATTTTGTAATGCTTTCACGTATGCCACCAGTGAGCATATTTACACCAAGATGTAGGGTGCCTAACTGAGTCAAATTGCCAATTGCTTCAGGTATGTACCCTATGAACATATTTACACCAAAATGTAGGGTGCCCAATTGAGTCAAATTTCCAATTATTTCAGGTATGTTCCCTGTTAAATTGTTCAAATGAAAGTAAATTGTTTCAAGCATACTTAAATTGCCAATTCCTTTCGGGATGCCACCAGAAAACGTATTTATAAAACACATTTATAGAAAGATCTAAGTAGATCAACTAATTCAAATTGACGATGCCTCCAGGGATGCCACCAAAAAACGCCAAAAAACGCATTCCTAGAAAGATCTAAGTAAGTCAATTGATCAAATTGGGAATGGCCTCAGGTATACCTACCAGGCTATTGGCAACCAGACTTAGGGTGGAGAGAACAGGAAGCTGGAATATACTCATCGGGATGGAGCTCTGAATTTTGTTCCATCCTAAATCCAGCCAATCAAGTTTGCTGCAATTTCCTATTTCGGATGGGATATAACCCGAAATATTACCTAGGCTATATATAGACAGTTGAAAAAGCTCCCTCAACTTTCCCAATTCAGGTGGTATACTGCCTGACAATCTGTTCCCAACCCCCTCTCCCAAAAAAAAAAAAATAATAATTTCGAGTGAAGAGTAGTTTCCCAGAGATGGAGGAATGGTACCTTCCAACTTGTTGGACTCTAGACCCAGTTTGTATAAGTTTTGCAGCAAGCCCAGTTGAAGGGGAATTGGACCAGTCAGATGGTTGAATCCAATGGTCAACTCTTGGAGAGACGTGTAATTGCTCAAAGAAGAAGTTGGGATACTTCCAGTAAGATTATTGGTCTTCAAACGGAGATATTCCAACTTGACTAGAAGACCGAATTCTGTTGGTATGGTCCCTGTCAAGTTGTTTTGTGAAAGTTTATCCGTTGAGGACGTGTAAAATTACACAGTTCTTTCGGAATAGGACCAGAGAGAAAATTATCGTTGAGATCAAGTAGCCCAGCGCTTTAAGGTGGCCAAGCTCGGGTGGAATTCTTCCTGTCAAGTTGTTTTGTGAAAGTTTGATCCGTTGAGGACGTGTAAAATTACACAGTTCTTTCGGAATAGGACCAGAGAGAAAATTATCGTTGAGATCAAGTATCCCAGCGCTTTAGGGTGGCCAAGCTCGGGTGGAATTCTTCCTATCAGACAGTTACTAGAAAGATTGAAACTGCGTAATAATGAAAGACTACCTTCCATTCCCAAGCCAGGAAGTGTTATGGAAACCACTCTATTTGTGCGCTTTCTGCACCGGATCTCATTCCAGGAGCACACGTTCTCTGAGTTTTGTGCTATTCAGTTGAGAAGGGATTCAGATGGATCGGATATGAGCGCATCTCTGAAGGACAAAAGCGCGTCCACGTCCCTTCTATCGTGAAGTGCGTCGATGGCTGATGTCAATTCAGACTCCTCCAGTTTGAGTTCAACTTTGTTCAAATCAGATTCACCTGGTTGAAAAGAAGGGAGTGAACTAATTTAGGAGCAATTTTCTTTTCTGAGTTATTTTTCTGGGAGGTTTTTTGACGGTGCGGTTTTAAATTTTTGGCCAATCCAGAACTTTGATTGATTTTTTAGGCATCTGGGTTGGTTTAAAATGAGGAAAACCCTTAAAATAAGGATCTGAAATGCAAAATGAATGGAACTTTGATCCATGTGAAACTCAGACTATACCTGAAAATCTAACTAAATTCAAACCCATTTTTGCCTGAAAAATAAGTCTGTTTGCTCTTGAATTAACTTACTCTGAAAAGAAGTACTTCCACCGGGGTCCAACAGATAGGAGGAAAAAAAGTACTTCCACCGGGCATGCGGTCCAACAGATAAATATGGGAGTAAGAATACGACTTCATGGTTAGGTGATGAAAGCACTTATATGGTTGGAAGCATCATTGAACAAATTCTTGAGAGCATTTTTTACTAATCCTTTGGACTTGCCCAATTCTAAATACCCCAAAGAAGATGGAATTATGCCAATGAAAAAAAGCTATATGTTTACTCCATCGATGTTTAGTCTTCATCGCTATTTGTAGTTTTTGTAGTGTCTTTGTTGGACCCATACTCCTTTAGATCAGTATTATCCTTGTGGTATTCACTCATGTTAAGAATAGATCTCTTATAGGTGCAACAGAGGTGTATCCATCACTATTGTCCTTATCTCTTTAATGAAATTCTCAGTGCCACATTGAAGCTTTTTCTCCATGTACTCTATTTTGAATTCTACTATATGCAATTTGTTGTTTAGTTGCCTCAATGTCACTTTCATATGTTCATGGGTCATCATGACATTGCCGGCTGCTTAAATTGAGTTTCTTGATAATAACCATATATGTTAGTTTGTACTAGAATAACTACTTTCTTTTTTAGCATAGTGATTTGTTTTTCCATTGCCATTACTTGGGCTCAATGCATTTTTAGTGGAATTGTATTTACTACAAAACTATATATGGTCATTATCAAGCTAGCATATATGGTCATTATCAATCTAACTATAATGGCCATATATGTTAGCTTTGCCTTAGTCTAAATGTTCTACTAAATGAAGGTTTTTTTGTGATTTTTTACAGGGACATTTACTCAAAATCTAGCAAGAAATTGTTAAATCCACCGACTTGAGTGATTATTTATGTATAATATGAACATACCGGGGCTTTTCAACATGTTGTATCCATTTATGCATTCAGAACTGGATTTTAAACAACAAACAGATTTATGTCACTTGATTCCGGCGAAAAAAACCATTTCCTAGAATAGTTAGCCGAGGTCTTTTGCTTATGGCCCATACCTTAAAATGCTTATTACAACGAAAACTAAAAGATTAGATATTTATATTTTTACTTTACCTAAATTTAATTTATTATAATAATTTCTAAATTATTAATCTTTTTTATTAACATTGTTTCTATTAAATTAATTTTGTTTGTTGTAATTTTGTTAATGTCTTTTGTTGAGGGAGGTAAACTAACTTTAAGAGGTTAGATAAGTAATTTTACTAAGGAAAAAAAATTACAATATAGATATTGAGTAGTATTTCAGAGTGCCTCAAAAAGCCATAGATATGAGAGACTTAATAGTCTTCATTAGATTCTTTTGCACGAAAAAAATCAGCCGTCTATGTAAGCCAAGAAATTTTATCTTGCTTCTATCACTATCATGTAACAATCCCTTCCCAAAAAATTCAGCTTCAGTATTCTTTAGAAATATACATATAGTTCCCAAAAAGATTAAAAAATTTACAAGTGTTGAGATCATTGATCCATAATCTCAAATAAAGTAAAAAAGTTAAAACCAAGGTTCATGACGATAAGAAGAAGCTTATCCTTGAGAGGATTCAAGGATTTCCTAGATTCTTTTGTGCAACATCAATCCTTCTTCGGAAAGTTTGTGTGTTTTTGTATTTTTTTCCTTGTAGACATGGGAAAAGGAGAGATGAGTGAAAGTTGTTTGCAAATTATTGATATCGTGAAATAAATGTTGGAGCATAAAATTTATGAGCATGAAGTGTCCTTTCATCCATTGAATGACTAAAAGTGAGTCTCCATGAATTTGAATTTGTGAAACTTCTCTTTCAAGGGCTAGTATGAGGACTAGTTTAAGAGCCATAAATTCACTAAAATTGTTTGTGGATTGTCCGATTCCATCTTTGAATGAGATGGTATGGTTTGAGGAGAGGAATATAATTCCCCCAACCCCACCTCTGGATGGAGTACCTTGTGAAGCTCCATCAAAGAAAGCCTGTGGAATTTTTTTGTTTGTGTGACATGTTGAAACTTGATTATGAGGTGGAGGAGAGAAAAATTGAGGATAATCATTTAGGATGTTGAGGGTTTGAGTGGCACATTTGAGAGGCAAGGTGTCCATACCCTCGAATAGTTTGGCGTTTCTGGCTAGCCAGATTCCTCAAGCATAAGTAAGGGGGGGAGATTTGTACCTCTTTGTGTCCTCGTTTTGACACCATCTTCTGAGAGCTTGTTTAATGGTGTCCCCTTCCCAAGCGTTATGAAGTCTTCTTAATCCTTCTATTTCTTTCCAAACTTGTTGCAATAAATGGCAAGAGATGATGAGGTGGGAGTTGGTTTCTAAATCTACTTTACAAAGACAACATCTACGAGGTCCTTCGAAGCTTATTTTTTGGAGGATATCCCAAGTAAGCACCCTATTGTTGAGGAGGATCCATATGAATTTTTTTTATTTAGCAGGGAATTTAATTTTTCAGATGGGTTTCCACCACCATAGTGGTGGATTCTCAGTTCCTTATGATGGTAGGGCCTTGTATCCAACCTTCGGTTCGTAACCCCTAGAGGGGTTTAGAGACCATATAACTTCATATTCCGCATCATACAAATTGATATGTACAACATTTCCTAAGGATGTCAATGTAAGCCTTCCAAACATCTGCAAATTCCTCCCTAAGATCCACCTTGCTCCATGAGAGGCATTGTTGTTGTCGATTATTCGCTAAAGGTTCCCTTGTTATATGACTCAAAGTATGGTATCCTTTGAAATTTAGTTCAATGTATGAGGGGAATTGGAAATTTGTAAGAGTCCTCGCTTCCAATCCATGGGTCTAGTCCTACCTAAACCTTCTCCCCCTTTCCCACTCTCCAAATCGACCATTTCCCAATTAAGGGGAAATCCAAAGTAGTTTCTTTCCAAATGATCAATGTTTTTTTTAATGGGGGTCCTTACTCAATATCAATGGAATTTGGGGCAAGGTATTTTTCCTTTATGACTTGTACCCATAGTCCTTTTCATTGCAAAAGCCTCCAGATGTTCTTTGTAGCGAGATACTTTTAGAACTTGAAAATATTTTTGACCCCCTGCCCTTCTTGAAATTTTGGAATTGCTAGTTTCCTCTAAGGAGACCAAAGCCATTCCCTTTTTCTCTCTTGCCCCAAACCAAATGAATATATAACATAATTCCTAGATCCGTTCTAGAACATCTTTCAAGATCCAGGTGAAGTACATCCAATAAACTTGGATAACCTCAAGGATATATTTGACCTGGACCAACATTCCACCACGAGAAAACCATATATTGCACTATTGCTATTTTTTTTTTATCTTAGAAATAAGCCACTACCAGTGACCTTTAAGATAAAATTTATCTTTTAAATGAAAACCTAAATATTTGAAACTAGTATTAAATTCAGTTACATGAAAGGACAAGTGCTAGAATATTTATAGTTTTTCTACCTTAAGAGGCCCTAATAGGATATCATTGATTTGGTTTGGTTGATATTCAAGTTGGTGTCTTCATAGAAGAGATCCATGATCTCTTTTAGTTTGTCTACCATTATTTTGGATCCATCGAAGAAAATAAGGATATCATCAACAAAGAGTAAATAAGAAACATGACAAGAGTTTCCTACATGAATACCTTTGAAGGTGTCACTCGCTAAGGCTTCCCTGAGAGACCTGCTAAGCCTTTCTACTACTAAAAGAAAAATGAGTCGGGATAATGGATATCCCTACCCGATTCCTCTTTTAGGTTTGAAAAAAGGTGAGTCTGCTCCATTGGTAAGTACAATAAAGGAGACCGATCTAATGCAACCCATTATGCACATTACAAAATAATGATTGAATCCCAAATGGATGAGGACTAGATGTAAAAAGAGACAACTTAATATGTTGAAGGCTTTAGAGAGGTCCACTTTGACAATCATTCCCTTAAATTCTTAGTTTTATCAAGTGGAAGCCTTCTTGGAAAACCCCTATAGCCTCATGGATTTGTCTCCCTTCCAAGAAACCAAACTTTTTAGGGGAGATCTATCAAGAAATAATCTATTCTAGTGTTCTTGAGACAATATTTGAAATTATATTGTATATGTTGTAGCACAGTGATATAGGTTAAAAAATTTCATAGCAGGATGGGATATTACCCTTAGGAATGAGGTTATATAGGTGGAGTAGAAAGCTTCTAGGGTTCTCCTCGAATATCTTGAGGTGTCCATTACTGTTTTGAGATCATATTCATTAGAATCATAGGAGTTGATAAACAATTCAATAGGGAGGCCATATGGCCTATGTAACAACCCAAATCAATTAATTTTTATCATAGTTTATTTATTTATTTTAAATTTAATTAATTAATTAAAATATATTAAATCAGACTTTTATTATTTTATTATTAAAGGGTGGGTGAAGTAATAAATGGGGGAATAAGGATGTTGGGGAATTAATGGGGGGATAAGGTTATTGGGAAATTAATGAGGGGGATTTGAGAGAGGAGAATAAGGAAGAGGAGGGGACTTGGAGAGGGATCTTGCATTTAAAATTTCTGCAAGAGATGAAGGAGGAGGAAAATTGGGAGAACAAAGCATTTTGGAAAGTCTCACAGGGCACTGTTGTTGCTGGGCATTTTGGGCTCAGGGCCAGGAAACCGCAAGGATTCCTGGAACTAGGGAGCCACAGAGGTCATTTTAGTAAGAGATTTTAGAAAACTTTTATTGATTTTTAAGTCCTGAAAAATAATTAGGCTTTACATATAGTATCAGAACCCAGTTTCAAAACTAAATCCTGGGCTTGTACTATGATTTTGTCTTTGTGCCAACATGGTCATGGTCAACTCGCCCTCTTTCAAAGATTTAATCTCGCTTTTCAGATTGCCAGTTGATGGGCTAAAATAGTCCATTCCTCGGTGATATCATGGACTCGTTTAATGAGTGGCTGGTTGAGCTTGCTTTTCAGTTGATTGGCTAAAATAGTCCATTCCTCGGTGATATCATGGACTCGTTTAATGAGTGCCTGGTTGTGCTTTCAGAGGCCATCCACGTGCTCCTCAGGCTCATCATGGCCATTGACATTGCTGGGTGTTCCATTTTGGATTACTGCCTCCTCTTCCATTGAAGTTTTCTAAACTTATTCCCAATCAAGAAATAACTACCAACAAACAATACAATCCAATACAATACTAGTATCAAGCAAGCAGACTATGACTCTGATGAGCTCTTAACACACGATATAAATTTCAGGATCCTTTTTCTACCTGTATGTTGCGTGGTTCGCTTCTCCAAACTGCTACAGCGCTTGGAAAAACTCCGAGATATCCAAGATAGTGGAAATAAATTAAACCAGCTCTTAACACACGCCATATAAATTTCAAAATCCTTTTTCTTACCTGTGTGTTGCGTGGTTCATTTTCCCAAACTGCTACATGGCTTGGAAAAACTTTGAGATGACCAAGATAGTGGAAATAAATTAAACCACGTAATCTCTATAGGATCACCAGCAATTAAACCACGTAATCTCTATAGGATCACCAGCAATTGAAGGAGATTCAGATACAAAGGAACCAGTGCGGTTATGCCTGTGAATTCCAAACCCTACCCAACTCTTCGATCTTATTTATTACGTGCAATACAATTCCCACTAAAACCAACTTCGCAAAAAGTGCTTGTAAATCTCTTCACCATATCTGCTTGTCGAGCGGAGCAATCCAATTTGCGTTGTTACAATGTCATAGTCCTCTTCCTCTTCTGTAGCGGGAGATGGACCCAGATGTAAAAATGATGTTCCAGAAAATTCATTTTCATTTGGGTCGGCTATCATTAAGTCCCTCTTTAAACCGTCCTCAGGCTTCAGATCATTGGAGGCCATTTTGAAATATCCAGAAATCATGAGATTATTTTCGCTGGCAACTTGCAAGTCTGGAAATTCAATGTCATTGTAATTGGTAGGCTCAGGATTCTCCACTGTCTGGTCCAGCGAAACAACATCTGAACTTACAGGGGACGAAGATAAGGCCAATTTTGCTTCAGTAATTGACTTACTTTGACATTCTGGTGGTGCTGATCCGTGGTATTCAAGTGTTAATTGAACTATGCCAGCGGGAGAATGAAAAAGGTCAGTAGAAGATACTACAAAATCCTGGGTCAGTTTCCCTTACCCGCCACAGTAGATAGAGGCACTACGACGAGCCCCAACAACTGGTCTTCCATGTAGTTCCTTGCACGGCTTAGCATCCATAACTCACATTTCAGTGATGCATCGACTTGATTGTCGATTTTCAGCTGCAGGCTTTCGTTGAATACTGGAATCCTTCTGCCTCCGTTAGATATGTGAGTCGGCAATGCTCCCTCGGGATTGCAGGTAAGAGACAACTTAGCATAGACGTCCTGCTTGTCGTAGATGCTTATATTGTGAATGTATCTGGCATGATGGACATAAATCTCCAGAATTCCTTCAAAGACTTGTGGCTGTCCCTCCCCCGTTATTTCCTCTTCGTCTGCAGCACTGTGAATTCCATTACCCCTGTGATTTTCAGAATTCAAGCATCGTTCATGTTTTATACTACTAAAAATTGAATCATCGCTATGATTTGCCGGTACGTTACTACTGGAATCGAAAGTAATTGGACGCTCTACAGAAGAAGAAAGAAATTTTCTTTCGACCGTTCACTTGACGAAAATAGGGATAGATACATATGAAGCAAGAAAGCACGATTTCTATGTGACAAAATCAAAAGAACAAAGTGTGTTTGCAGAGACGTACTAAACCCTCAAATCAATTGAGCTTTCAATGGATTGAATTCCTACCAGTTTACATCAGCAGAGAAGCAAGAAAGGAGGTCAGGAAACCAAAGTCTTTTTAACAAAGTCGCAGACAGCTATAAGAGTTGCAAATACCACAAGATATTCAAACCAAACACACAACCTCCAAATCCTAACTTTGCACAAAATATTCCACGGACTCCGAGGCCTATCCACAACAGTCAAAGGAAATAAAAAGAACACCGATAGGCGCGGATCATTCTTTCACAAGAAATTAACGAGGAACCTGAAGGTAGTCGCAATCACTACAGAAACTTAACAAGGTTATCTTACCACAGATAACATGCTTTTCTACGGAGGTAAGCTTCTGAAGACTTGCCGTGCACCCTAAGCTTCTGAAGACTTTCCGTGCAAGCTAAATATGATAAAATGTTACTAATAGAGAGTTTAGGGCTTAGGCAGTCGTGGAATTCTTTCGTATGGCCTTTGAGAGCTTAGTGCCACATGAGTCGCAAGATACTAGGAGTTTGGAAACTCTAGCAGCTTCCTTTCTCTGCATTTCTAATCAGAATTGATTATGTTGAAGGCCTGTCAGGAAGGCAATGGATGCATGCAAAAGTAGTTGTTGAAAGTGAACATCTCTAGGCGTTTTACCAAAACTATAGCAATTAACATCAATCTGTATAGGGTTGCGTGCTAATGATTGTTGCTAAGATGACGTCGACAGTTTATATTAAAAATTAAATTATTATTTAATTTGTTATTATTGCAATTGTATTTTGTATTTAGTTTTATGCAATTAAATTATTTAAAATAATAATAATAATAATAATTAAATAAATAAATAAAAAATAATTTGAATAAATATGTTGATTAATCAGAGAGTAAATGTGATTAATGTAAGGGTTAGATTGGCACTGTAATTTGTTAATGTTAATGCATGGTTAATCAACGATATTTGGATGGGGTTTATGACTAATTAAAATAGACTAGTCACATTAAGAAATAAGCCCACAAGGAGAAACCACATTGCATTACGAACTAGAGTTACCATTCTCATTGCAAACTTCGTCCCCGGTTGCTTCAACCCACGACCACAAAAGTAAGCTCCATGGAGGATACCACGAGGGCCTATGCTAAATTTAGGGCTTATGACTTGTTGATCATAGTCTCTCACTGTGCTCCACCAAACTCCGTCGCCCACACAAGGCCACCTACCAGGTTCCACCTCGGGTTACTTGTTGGGGGTGCGGAGGACCTCATTATCGACGTGATTGTCCAGAGTCGCAAGCAGGTTTTGTGCACATAGAATGAAAGGCTATGATGGGAAGAGCGAGTAGTAGCCAACAAATTTATGCAACGGTTGATAACTGACATGCAGAGCATCAATCCACTGTGGTGGAGTCGTCAGGTATGCTAAATCATGTCAATGTTAAAATTTTATTTGATTCTAGTGCTACAAATAGTTTCATTTCACCTTGTGCATTAGAAAAGTGTGGGTTGGCAGCCTACGAGCACAATGACTTTAAACAAGTCGAGATGGCTTCGGGGGAAAAACAAGTGGTACGAACTAGTGTTGATAATTGTCTAGTAGACCTGGGAGTGTGTACTATTAGGTTGAAGGTGTACGTCATTGCTCTCGAGACGTATGACCTAATCATCAGAATGGATTGGTTAGAATCTCATTGAGCTATGGTAGATTGTTTCGCAAAAATGGTGCTTTGTATTGACGATGAAGGAAGGTCAATAGAGATCCATAGTGTATGGAGGAAAGTGTCTCTACGCTTTATCTTGACCATGAAGGTTAAACGTTGCATGAGGCAAGGTTATTGATTATATTTAGTGGAAGCAGTCAATGAAGGGAAATGACCCTCCTTGGATCAGCATCCAGTATTGTCAAATTTTAAGGATGTTTTTCCGAAAGAGTTGTCAGGGTTACCTCCTGAGAGGGAGCTTGATTTTACCATTGAGCTAAAACCTGGTGCAGAGCCAATTTCTAAGACTCTGTATAGGATGACAACACCAAAACTTTGTGAGTTGCATATGCAGTTGAATGAACTACTTGACTTAGGGCTAATAAGGCCTAGTGTCTCACCTTGGGGTGCACCAATAAATTTTGTGAAGAAAACTGATGGTTCCTTACGAATGTGTATAGATTACAGGGACTTGAACCGTTCTACAGTGAAAAATAAGTACCCAATGCCACAGATCAGATGGAAGGAGCAACAGTTTTCTCAAAAATTGATCTGTGATTAGGGTATCACCAATTAAGGATTAAGAAAGGTGATATTCTTAAAACTGCATTTCGAACTCAGTTTGGGAATTACGAGTTCGTCGTAGTACCTTTTTCTTTGACCAATGTGCCAACATTTTTCATGAGCCTCATGAATGGTGTATTCTGAAAGTACTTAGACCTATTTGTACATGTCTTCTGGATGATATCCTCATCTATTCCAAGAACGAAAGAGAACATGAAGAACACTTGTGAGTAGTGTTGTCATGCCTTAGAGAGAACGAATTGTATGACAAGTTGTCGAAGTGTTCTTTCTTCCAAAAATAAATTCACTATTTAGTTCATATCATTTCCGGTGAAGGAATCTCTATGGACTCACAAAAGGTAAAGGCCATTATGGAATGGCCAGTACTGAAAAATGCTTATGAGGTAGGAAGATTCATGGGGCTAACAGGTTATTATCGAAGGTTTGTGGAAGGGCTCTCTAAAATAGCGAAACCCATCACCACCTTGCAGCACAAGGGGGTAAGGTATTAATGGACAAAAGAATGTGATAGTGCATTCATCAAGCTTAAGAGGTTACTAACTAGTGCACCAATTCTACAAGTGTCAGATATGGAAAAAGACTTCACAGTCTGCATGGATGCCTCGAAGCAAGGATTGGGGGCCATGCTAATGCAGGATGGAGGAGTGATAGCGTATGCATCAAGAAAGTTGAAGCAACATGAGGAGATTTACGCTACTCATAATTTAGAGTTTGCAGTTGTAATTCTAGCTCTGAAACTTTGGAGGCACTATCTAGTGGGGCAAAACTTTGAGCTCAAAATAGACCATGAAATCTTGAAGCATCTCTTCACTCAAAGAGATCTCAACACTAGATAGATGTGTTGGAGGGAGTTTATGGGTGAGTACGATTTTGGAATTCCGTACATCAAGGGAAAGGATAATGTGTTTGTAGACTCCTTGAGCATGAGACCACGTATCTTCTCCTTGGTGCCCTTAAAGGTTAATCTAATGGAGCATGTGTTGGGGCAATTTCTAGGAGATAATTGGTATTTAAAGGTTACTTCAACCCTCCAGAGTGAGAGGCAATTAGATCCAAAGTATGAAGGATATAGCCTGGAAGCAAATGGATTATTAAGATATCAGGGAAGGATGCACATCCCCGAAGGTGGGGATATTCGAAGCATCATACTCAAAGAAGCCCATAGAGCATTTTATTGTGCACGTCTGGGTGTGAAGAAATGTACACAAACATGAAGAATAGTTTCTTCTAGGTAGGAATGAAGTGTGATGTAGTCCATTTTGTCGCCAAGTGCCTAGAGTGTCAACAATTGAAGACTGACTACTACCACCTGACAGGTTTCCTACAACTGCATGATGTTCCTATGTCCAAGTGTGAAGTCATATCCATGGATTTTGTTGTGGGATTGCCACTCACATCGCACAGACACAATTTCATTCTTGTGATAGTTGATAAGTTGACCAAAAGTGCTCATTTTATTCCAGTTAGAGACACTTTTGATGTCATTGATGTGGCATGTGTGTTTATAAGTGAAGCCATCCATATCCACGGGTTACCCAAGAAGATAATTTCAGAGAGAGACTCCTGATTCACATCTAGGTTTTGGAAAAAATTGCAGTCAGTCTTGGGAAATCAGTTGAACTTAAGCACAACTTATCATCCTGAAACAAATGGGAAAACTGAGAGAGTAAATCAGGTTATGGAAGAAATGCTTAGGATGTATATTATGGATAATCAAACCCATTGGGAGAAGTGCCTACCTTTGGTAGAGTTCTTGTAGTGTCCCCAAGGCCGAGCCCCGTTGCAGATCATGTTATATGCAAAGAATTGTAAATAAGGTATATAGGCCGGTGAGCCAAGTTTTGAATAAGCTGTAGGCTTATGAGTTTTGTTAGGCCAGGGAGCCTAAGTGCTGAAGGCCAGGAGCCTGTTGATGTAATTATATGTATGCAGGTCAATTAATA
>JZKD02S1903958.1:208262-229131 GCA_000966675.3 Picea glauca
CATTTTGAATCATCTTGTACTTGAACATTTAAGTGGGGTAAAAGGAGGTTGCCCCCTCGAAGAGGCTTATTATCTGATATTATCTCTTTTTGAAGGCGTTGAGTACTTTTCTTGAAGTTTTCCTATGCTATATTGATGTTTGGTTCTTAACACAAGTATAGCCCAGGATCTGCTACTTGGGAGGATGTATATATATATATATACTTAGCTAAACTACAATTATCTAAGTGAATGTTGCTTGTGCTAAATTATTGTAATTGAGGAATTTCGTGAACATTTTAAATAGTTTACTATCTTTTATGAAATGAATGGTCTTGTTGATTGAATTTGACACATACAAGAATTACTTTAGGTGTGATAATTATTTTCATTAGTACATGTATGAGTCTTGTATGTGCTAGCTACACATGCATGCCTTACACATGTACACTAGTATGTGTAAGTGTTTTAATTTGATGATGTTGTTTATTTGATGTGGATGTATGAATCATGTGTCGTTAGCCTTTTATTGTAAATTAATCTAACTCCGGGATGAAGTTTCTTGAAGGATGGGTGTCTGTGACAACTCAAATAAATTAATTTTTATCATAGTTTTATTTTATTTTATTTTAAATTTAATCAATTAAATAAAATATATTAAATCAAACTTTTATTATTTTATTATTAAAGGGTGGGTGAAGTAATTAATGTGGGGATTGTGATGTTGTGGAATTAATCGGGGGGATAAGTTTATTCGGAAATTAATTAGGTGGATTTGAGAGAGGAGGATAAGGAAGAGAGGAGGAGACATGGAGAGGGGTTTCATTTTGGCATTGAAAATTTCTACAAGAGATGAAGGAGGAGGAGGAGGACGAGGAGAAAAATTGGGAGAATATAGCATTTTGGAAACTCTTACAGGGCATTGTTGTTGTTGGGCATTTTGGGCTTAGGGGCTAGGAAACCGAAAGGATTCCTGGAGCTCGGGAGCCAGAGAGGTTGTTCCTAGTTGGCTAGGTGTTTAATATTCAGTTGGATTGTTTGAGAAAGCACAAGAACAAGTGGACTAGGCGTCGAATCAACCAAATCTATAGTTGGAGGTATGTATTCTACCAGTTGGTCTGTCATCCTTATGTTGTTATTATTATGTTATCATTAATATGTTGCTATGTTTTTGTTATTATTATGTTGATGTTGTTGTCATTATTTTATTATCATCAATATGTTGTTGTTGCTTATTCCTGGTATAAGAAAATAATTAAAGAAATTATTAACTAAATTCAGTCATTTCAGTATGAGATTTTAGAAAACTTTTATTTATTTTTGAGTCCTAAAAAATAGGTAGGCTTTACAGCCTAGGTGTAATATCCCTAGGCCGAACCCAATTGTAAATGTAAATGCAAATGTACTTAAGCTGGTGAGTTGTTTGATATCTTTTTGTATGCACCTTTCATGGCATAGTGCACACACGTACTACGTAGTAAAATGATGAAATGTGCACATTCCAGGATACCGCGCATAACAACTTAAGTGCGCACGATTTTGAGGCCAAGGAGCCTTTGTGTATATGCTATGTTTTATAGGCTGGTGAGCCAATTATTATAATCTAGGATGCTTATGATTTTATTAGGCCAGAGAGCCTAGATGTTAAAGGCCAGTGCACCTACTTTGTACATGTCTCATCATTAATACAAAATACATCATTGCGCATAGACCGACCATGATAAAAGATTATGGGGGACTAAAATCCACTAGTTAGGGAAAGGGTGGGGGCTAAAAATTGAGAAAAAAGGGCTAAGCCATGGAGCTTAAGCCAAAAATGAAAATTATATTAATATTTCTTAAAGTATAAAGTATGGATAATTATTTTATCCTAAGTTCTAAAGATGGGGACAAGTGGGCCAAAGTAGCTCCCAACATGATAAGTGTCAAGTTGGGGACATGCGTACATATTGTTTGGAATTAGTTCATTTCCTGACATTATTTTCATCATTCCTCCCATCATTCAACATTGTTCCATGATCAGTCACTCAGTCAGTCAACTATCTTCTGTACCTTCCTATCACTGTACCTAAACTGTATCCATCACCATACTTGTTTTGAGTAGCTGGTTAGCTTGGGAGCTGAACTGAAGAAGCGAGTTGTCAAGCCTGTGGGATATTGAGGAGGTGGGTTGCCAGGCCCGTGAGAAAATTCTCTCTAGGTGAGAGAATTGTTGGGAATTGATTTCCTAAAGGTGTTAAATGACAACTACAAGGCTCTGAGACTTCTTGTCTGACCTATTGTTGAAGCTCGGAAAGGAAGTGGGGCAGGCGAAGGACTGTTGAGTAGAGAAGGGGCACACTTTCTAGTGTGGGACAAGCATGTGGGGAATGAGAGACTATAGGTTGTTAGTTTTAATAAGCACATGTGACATAGCATTTTCTATTTTCTATGAGCCATTAGCCTGGTTAGGAATCCCTTTAGCCAGGTGGAGTTTAGTCTTAGCTCGGGGGTGACCCACTACTGAGAGTGATGAGTAGTGTGGTCTAAGGCTAGGAGGTTCATGGAAGGTCTACCTGCAGTTGTTGATATTCTTACCAAGATAAGTACCAATTGTGTGATAAGTTTACATGCTGCATTATTATTTACGTGTTTAGTTTTATGGGTTTATCCTATGCGTGGTTATAGCTGCCTGTATGTTTATGGGTATTTCCTGCATATGATGCATGTCTATTCTTACTGTTATTTCAGTATGAATTTGTGCTTTTACATAATGTATTTATCTGTTTACATTTTATATATGAAGTTCTGCAAAGGTTCTGTGTGTATATGTTTAAGTTGCATGCAGTTCAAGATTTTTTATGTGGCATAGCTCAGTTAGATGATGCGTATGTTACAGTATGTTCCGTAGAGAGAATGAAAACATTCTCTCATGTAGTGTGGCTTGGCTTGGGCAGTCGATGATGTTACAATATGGTATCAGAGCTTCAGTTTTCAACACTGAGCCTGGATGGAGCAAACAAGTTGATTTGAAGTGAAATTTCACAGAGGATTGATTTCAAAGTGGCCAAATTTCAAGCCACAGAATGTTTATGGTAAATTTTAGAAACAACGACTCAGAATTGGGAAAAGCCACAATTTATGTTGTTAAATTCATGAGAAAATGAAGAAATTTGGCCATGTGGTGAGATATTCTTGATTTAATATGTGTTCTAGCAAATTCAGACTTGGAATTGGTCGAATTTGAAGTTACAGTGAAGCCATGAAAGATGGAGCGAGATTAGTAATTAAAATTCTCAATTCGTGAATTGATTTTGGGTAAATTCGTTCCAGAAATATCAACCCACAATGATTTGTTGTTGCATAGGTTGAACTAGTGTTATTGGGATGAAATTGAATTAATTTCATAGTTGTAGAATGTTTATGGTAAATTGGGGAAAAAGTTAAGCAAAAGCCCCAATTTCTGCAATAGAACTCACGAGGAATCAATGTGCATAAAGATGAATGTGCGCAGTTGGGCGCACTAAAAATACATGTTGCACAGTAAAAATATTATGATATGTAAAATGTAGCATTGCGCGGAAAAATATTGGTGTGCTGGTGCGTGCGCTAATTTTTGGTGTCACGTGGAAAATTGTTGGTGTGCGGGTGTGCACACTAAATTTTGGCACCGTCCGGAAAAATGTTGGTGTGCGAGTGTGCACACTAAATTTGGGCACCATGCGGAAAAATGTTGGTGTTCAGGTGCACGCACTCAAATTTTGGCACCGCGTGGAAAAATATTGGTGTGCACGCTAACTTTTGGCGCCGCATGAAAAAATGTTGGTGTGCGGGCGCGCATCCTGAATTTAACATTGCGCAGTGTGCACATACATAATAATGGCACACATGGTGTGCGCAGTAATGGTAGAGTGCAGAGGAGTTTGGTTGGTGCACGTGCAATATGAGTATAATTTTTCACGCAACAGTGTAGTAAATGGTGCACGCAGACTATTGGTGTGCAGTAGGTGTGTACTAAACTTTGGCATGATGCAACAGATAGAGTGAATTGCGTGCAGAATATCAGCGCACAATACAAAAATTGTGCACATGTTATTGGCTCGACAGAGAAGTGATGCACAGTGGTTATAGGTGTGTAGAGCACGATTTACCTTGTGGTGTTGTTGTGCATGGTAAATATGGGTGTACAGATTGAAATTTTTGCACGAGAAGTCGTTTGGATGGTGAAAAACAATGAAAAACCAATGAATTTCTGTGACATTTTATATCATTTGAACGTCATCTTGTTGCAATGCATTTTTTAGGCCCTTAACAACGTTTTTAAGTACTCAAAAGCCACGAGAACAGAGTGCAACAAAGTACATTGTCTCTGCAGCTTAAATTAAAGAACTCAGAGAGATATTTCTTTGGTGTAAACCATTCGTCAAGCGGAGATTTTATGAAAATGTTACAACATAAATAGTGGAGGATAAATTTTAAGGCTATTCAAAGAGCCATAACTTTCTACTTCGGAATCAGATTGAGGCGCAAGAGTAGTCAATGGAAAGATATTGAACCATAGAAGAAAGTCCCAGAGCTGAATTAAATTTATGGGCATGATAAAATTGTTTAATATGGAAAAGAAGGTATCTGTAACATTCCATACCAAAAACACAAATTGGCCTAGAACTTCAATAGGCTGTAACTAGCAGCCAAGAACCCAGGAAAAGGTGAAACTTGGAAAGAGTGTCCATAATATGTATATGAAGAAAGCCAATTGAGATACTACAAAAAATCCAATGGAGTAGGTGCAAAAATGCATAATTACAGTGCAAAGTTGCGCCAAGTTGAAAAATGAACAAAAAAATTAATGCACAATTTTTAAATAGCCATAACGTTCTTCTCAAGACTTGGAATTGAGCATGGGAGAAGGCGTTGGAAAGGTATTGGATAGTAGAATATAAATATTCACCCAGAAAATTGATCTGGGCATGCAAATTTTCAGGAAATCAGAAGAAAGGGTTCTGATATATTATTGAACCAGAATGGTCCATATTTTTCATAAAATTGTTGAAACAATTAGCTTGACAGAGTTTTATTAATTGCATATTTTGGAGATTCAACAACAACTAGATCATATCAGAATAAACATAGAGTCCAAAGTAATGGAAGAGGCACATTGGAATTACAACCAAGAAGATGATATTATAGGGATGGATGTCCATTTGGGCATTGAAGGAACAAACTCCAATGGACATGGAGAAGGAAGGGATAAAAACATGAATATGGTAGAGACCATTAAAAATATACAGAAGGATATACAAAGCCATAAATTTGATAATGAAAGGCTTATGAGAGCTAAGGAGAAACAAGATGACTTCAACATGAATTTAATGCAAAGCTTGAACAAAATAGAAAAGAAATTGGATGAGGAGAGTGGCTCAAGCAAATCGGGAAGTCGCAAGTCTTCTAACGAGAAAAAAAGAATAATAAGTGTTAGTAGACATCACCACCACTCCTCGAGGCATTCCAATAAGAGACCAGACAACAACTCGATTCCATACCCTATTAGGAAGATTAAGAAGTTTGGGGTGGATGAGCTACAAGGAGAAATGAACAAAATCAAACCTCCTACATTTGATGGTGAGCAAATGAAGAATGAAGATGTAGAGACATGGTTGTTGGGCATGAGAAAGTATTTTCAATTTCATAATTATTCTTCTCATGTAGAAGGTATAATTTCCATCTATCAACTCAAGGGAAAGACATCCATGCGGTGGGATTAACTTGTGCAGGTGCAACACATTAAAGAGAAAAGTTTTACTTGGAGGGAATTCAAGAATTATTTTGAGAAGAAATACTTGACTAAGAGATACTATGACAAGAAAATGAAAGAGTTCTTTGAACTCAAGCTTGAGAGTATGAACATTGATGAGTATGAGAGAAGGTTTTTAGAACTGCTGAAGTATGTCTCTTTCATCAAGGATGAGACAGTTAACATTAAGAGGTGTTTAAGTGGATTGCCATCATTTATTAGTGAAAAAATAAAATATGATGATCCCAAGACATTGGAGGAGACCATAAGGTGAGATAAATGCCTATATGATCAGCAGAAAGCAAGGCCAAATTTCCAAAAATATTGGGAAGACAAAAATAAATTCAAGATGGATAAGAGGAAGAAGGGATCTAAGCCACCATTCTTCAGAAATAATCCTCAGGGAAAACCAATTTATAGAGAACCTAGAGTGATTGAGACATGGGTTCAAAGGCCAAGGCAACCACCTATTCAATGTTGGAGTTGTAAAGGAGATCATATGTTCAGATATTGTCCTCATAGAGGTGAAAAAATAAGAACTGTTCACAATGTACAACAAGCTGAAACAATTGAGGACACGTGCAGAAATGTACCAAGAATCTATGCAGCCCTAGACAACAAGAAAGTAGAGTATCAGTCACATATGATTGAAGTGGAATGTATGATCAACAACCAAACCATTTCTATTTTAATTGATTCAGTATCTATTCATAGTTATATAGATCCTAATATGGTGGAAAGTTTGCATTTGCCAAGAAGAAAGCATTGAAAATCTTGGTTGGTGTAGCTAGCTACCAGAGCCAAAAGAAAAGTTAATGACATCGCTAATTCATGTCTTATGGACATGAATGGACTGAACACCATGGGATATTTAAACATCTTGCCTTTAGATTCTTATGACTGTCTAATTGGGATGGATTGGTTAGACCAACATCATGCTATCCTAGACTATCATAACAAGACATTTAATTGCTTGGATGAGGAAGGGAACCTAAGGAAAGTGCAGGGAATTCCTAGGGAAGTAACCATAAGAGAAATTTCAGCATTGCAACTAAAGAAATGTTACAGAAAAGGGTGTCAAATATTTGCAGCTCATATGGAAGAGACACCTAAAGTTAAGGTGCCAAATTTGGAAGATCATGCAGTCCTGGAAGATTTTGAGGATGTGTTCAAGGAGGTACCGGGACTACCCCCAAAGAGAGATATTGATTTCTCTATAAATTTAATGCCTGGAGCAGCTCCAGTGTCAAAGACTCCTTACATAATGAGTACACCAGAGTTGAAGGAGTTGCAAATACAACTTGAAGAGCTTCTGAAGAAGGGGTATATATGCCCAAGTGTGTCACCTTGGGTTGCCCCAGTCTTGTTCATGAAGAAGAAAGATGGGACATTAAGATTGTGCATTGATTTCAGAAATTTGAATAAAGTGACTGTAAAGAACAAATATCCTCTGCCAAGGATTGATGATCTCTTTGATTAATTGAAGGATGCCAAAATATTTTTAAAGATTGATCTCAGGTCAGGATACCATTAGGTAAGGATTAAAGATGAAGATATCAGCAAGACCGCCTTCAGAACAAGGTATGGTCATTATGAGTTCATAGTGGTACCATTTGGGTTGTCAAATGCACTAGTTGTTTTCATGTGCTTAATGAATGGTGTTTTCTGAGAATATTTAGACAAGTTTGTTATTGTATTTTTTGATGACATTCTTATATATTCTAAGTCAGAGGAAGAGCATGAGCATCATTTGAGAATGGTTTTGAAAGTATTAAGAGAACATCAATTGTATGCCAAATTGAGCAAGTGCTCATTTTATCAAAAGAAAATTCATTATTTGGGACATATTATTTCAAAGGATGGGATAACAGTGGATCCTGAGAAGATAGAAGCCATTAGAGAATGATCAGCACCAAAAAATGTGACAGGGGTTAGATCATTCATGGGCCTTGTAGGATACTCTAGGATATTTATTGAAGGATTCTCAAAGATTGCACACCCAATCACTTCCTTGCAAAGAAAGGGTGTGAAGTTTCAGTGGACATTGGATTGTAAAAAGAGTTTCCAACACTTGAAACAATTATTAACAAGTGCTCCAATACTAAGGATTGCAGACCCAAATGAAGACTTCATTGTATGCATAGATGCATGTAAAGAAGGACTTGGTGGAGTCCTTAGTCAAAATGGGTTTGCTATATGTTATGAATCAAGGAAGTTGTAAGAGCATGAAAGACACTATGCCACTCATGATTTGGAGTTGGTAGCCATAGTGCAAGCCTTGAGGAAATTGAGACACTATCTCATGGGAAAAAGGTTTGAGTTGAGGACAGACCATAATGGTATGAAATATTTATTTGATCAACCAACTGTAAATGCTAGGCAAAGCAGATGGTTAGAATTTCTAAGTGAATATGACTTTGATATAAAGAATATCAAGGGGAAAGAGAACAAAGTGGCTGATGCACTCAGCAGAAGAGTGCATGAATTGCATGCTACAACCATTAGCATGTACCAATCAGATTTGAAAGACATATTTTTAGAGGATGCAAAATTGGATTTGCAATACAGGGAATTAGTGGAAAAATTACATCAAGGTAATTTGCAGCAGAAAATTGAAGAATACAAGCTAGATAATGATGAAATTCTCATGTACAGGGGAAGAATTTATGTACCAAATTCTCAAGAATTGAAAAATTTGATATTGAGAGAAATGCATAATATACCTTATGCTGGGGACCCAAGTTATCATAAAACTATTGCAACTGTCAAGAGCCAATATTATTGTTCGGGAATGAAGAAAGAAGTTGTTGATTTTATTGCCAAATGTTTGGAATGTCAAAAGGTAAAGGCCGAGCGTAGACACCCAACTGGTTTTATATAGCCATTACCCATTATTGAGTGGAAATGGGAAGTTGTAACCATGGATTTCATCTCCAAACTGCCTAGAATAAACAAACAACATGATTATATCATGGTAGTGGTGGATAAGATTACTACAGCTACCCATTTTATTCCAGTCAAGCTCACTCACAAGGAAACCAACATTATTGATGTTTATATGAAAGATATTGCTCGATTACATGGCATACCCAAGACAATTGTGTCTGATAGAGATCCAAAATTTACCTCAAAATTTTGGAAAGTATTATTTAATGGATTTGGAACAAATTTTAATTTTCGTACAACTTATCATCCAGAATCAGATGGACAAATAGAGAGGGTGAATCAAGTGATTGAGGATATGTTGAGGATATATGTGATGGATAAACCATCAAAATGGGAAGACTACCTACACTTGGTAGGGTTTTCTTATAACAATGGGTACCAAAAATCTCTAAAGATGAGCCCATTTGAGGCACTTTATGGCAGAAAGTGCAACACACCAATAAGTTGGGATAACACAGCAGATAGAGAAGTGGTTGGGCTAGATTTTTTCAGGGAAATGGAGGAGCAAATGATAAAAATAAAGAAAAATTTAAAGGTTGCCCAAGACATGCATAAAATCTATGATGATAAGGGCAGAACTCACAATGAATTTAAAGTGGGGGACCATGTATTTTTGAAAGTGAAAGCCAACAAAAGTTCCCTCAATTTGGGAAATTATTCGTATTTGTCAGCTCGCTATTATGGGCCATTTGAAATCCTAGAGAATATTGGTCCAGTAGCTTATATGATTGCATTGCCTGCATCTATGTCTATTCATAATGTATTCCATGTATCATTGTTAAATAAATATATACGTGATGCTAATCATGTTATTGATTGGAATGTGATTCAGGTGGAGAAAGAAGACACTTTTCAAGTGAATCCGGTACACATTCTAGACTGGAAAATCAAACAGCTCCAGAATCGAAGAATAGGGCTTGTAAAGGTCGAATGGACCTGGTACGGTCCTGAGGATGCTACTTGGGAGCATGAGGATGCAATGCAGGTAGAATACCCACATATTTTTGAGGATTTTTTGAAAATTTTGTTGTATGTGTGTACTTAATGCACTGATGAAAGTGCATAAATAAACGGAGGGGATTGCAATATCCCTAGGCCAAACCTAATTGTAAATGTAAATGCAAAATGTAATTAAGCTGGTGATATGTTTGATATCTTTTTGTATGCAAGTTTCATGGCATAGTGCATGCACGTACTGCATAGTAAAAAGATGAAATGTAACATTCCAGGATACCACGCACAACAACTTAAGTGCGCACAATTTTGAGGCCAGAGAGACTATGTATATGCTATGTTTTATAGGTTGGTGAGCCAATTATTATAAGATAGGATGCTTATATTTTGATTAGGCCAGAGAGCCTAGATGTTAAGGGCTAGTGTGCCTATTTTGTACATGTCTCATCATTAATATAAAATACAACGTTGAGCGCAAACCAACCATGATAAAAGAGTATGGGGGACTAAACTCCACTATTTAAGGAAAAGGTGGGGGATAAAAGTTAAGTAAAAGGAGCTAAACCAAGGAGCTTAATCCAAAAAGGAATATTATATTAATATTTCTTAATGTATAAAGTATGGATAATTATTTTATCCTAAGTTTTGTTATAAATTGCAGATGCTCGGCGCCCATTCCAGTCGTGAAACCAAGTATGTACTCAGTTTGCAATATCCCTTGCCATTTCATGTCAGTCAAATTTCTCTCCCTGTGCATTTATCAGATAGATCAAGCGGCAAATCATCTATTGGTCAAGACATGGAAACTTCCCAGAGTATAAGGAGAGGTGCATAGAGCCGCAAAATTACCAGGTCTATGCCCCAAAACGAATGGGATTTTTTCTCACCCGCGACCAACATTCCCAAGGATGTGAAAGGAGTTATTCCTTTACCCACAGAGGCTATCAGATCAAACCGCATGGCACCTGAGACAAAAAGACTTGCATAGGGAGGAAAGATAGTAGAAGTCCCATCTCCCCAATAGAAAATACCTCGGAAGAACAAATAAGCTGAGGAAGTATGAGTTCCAGAAGATTCACATGCCAGATTGGTGGCCGAAGAACTACTCACGTGAGCCATCTGGTTGGAGCCTGCTGAAGGATCGAGCCACGAAAGCAGGAGAAGAACAAGGAAAATGGATATTATAGGAGCGAATGATCAGGATCCATCTTAGTAATTAAAGCAGGAAAAGATGGCTATCATTGAACTCTATTAGGAAAACATGGAGTTGAGGCAGCAACTAACGTCAAAGACTATAGAAGCGTCAACAACACAGGACCGCAAAGGGAACGTGGCATGGATAAAAATACATCTCAGAGAAGTGCAAGACACCATTGTACAACTGCGAGAAGCACGAAGGAGTTCAGAGGAAAGCACACAAAGCATTCCAGGGAATGCAAAGTAGTGGAGAAGGAAGCTCGCGTGGCTCTCTCCAATGCACAAAAAAAACAAGTCTAGCAGGTGTTCATCTCTGCGCCCACAAACGTAAGATAAATCTTGGCAGTTTTGAAGGACACGTTTCCCTAAAAGAACCCTACCATTTTGGTAACAACTGTGATACTTGAAAAACCACCTTCCACACATATTTTTCCCATTAAATGAGCGTGTAGCAGAAATGAAAGTCGTTATAGCAGATAGCGATTTCCTAGTCGACACTTGCTCGCCCAGACATCTGATTGATGGGAAACAATGACACATATTCTCCTTATATCTAAACATGTCCGACAACCAGATCCTCATGGTGAATTTGCAAACATTCATCTGTAAACCAACATGATTATCGTCTATTTTTGGAGAACGCCATGTGAAGAGTCTCTACTGCATGTCACTAAAGTTCCTAGTTTTTCAGAGCTAGTAGTTGGAAAAAGGGTAGCCCAAGTGGCGCCCTTGTTATATATTTCATCTTTTCGATGTAAGCCAGGTTGGTTGGAAAAATTGGTAGATGAAAACTATTGTATGTAATTTGATCTTTTCGACTGAAACTTAATGCAAAGGTCCTGTAACTTGATGAAAAGATTCTAGTTGTAGTAGTCACATGTATTATGCCTCTTTATTTGCATACGTAGTTCCTATTATCTTTATTCATATATTTTTCTATCTATTTCAGAACGAAATTTTGAACCCGTGGATTCGTTGCACAATGAACCTTGTTCGCGCCACTTAGACAAAAAACTTTCTTCTAAAGCTAACTCTGAATTCACCCGCAGCAGTGCTTCGAGTTACTTCCTGTGTTTTCTCCCCGCCACACATTACAAATTTACACTGAAGACTGTTGCTCACCTAGCCTTATCCTGTCAATTTCAATCACTGAGTCATTTGTCTCTGTCATTTCCTCAAATTGAATCCATAGCCCAAGTCTTACTTTCTTGCACCAATATAACCAAAACCCATCACACCAAAGGTGTTATATCTAGCCAATGCTTTAAAATCCATATCCCGTGCGGAGACCGTGCCTCCTGAGAGCGGCCTCTCCAGATCCAAAAGGCTAGTTTCAGGCTTCAAAGTTGGCTGAAAAAGTTACCTTCGTTGTATGTTTATCAGTCGAACAGATTTATGGAGTGCTAACATTATGGCGCCATTGTCGGGGATAAAATTGAATAGATTTTCCCTGGGAGAATGACTAACGTTACAGTTTGACCCCTGAGGGTAACAGAGGGACAAACATCTGTACCATATGAAACCCTTACCCTAGTGACTCCATCCCTAAAGACCAATAGCTCCAAGTAGCGCAGTTCAGGAACCTTGGCTCTGAAGACGATCTATACTAGAGAAAACCTGACCTGGTCCCCACAAAGCCTATGTACGATCCTGAGAATATTCTGTGCAGGAATAGAGAACAAGTGCAAGATTCCTTTTATTATCTAGAAATAATCCTTTCCTTACCCGAAGATGATGCACAAAGTATCGATGAACTTGAGTTTGAAGAAGCTTTTGAGCAAATTATGTTCAGTTGTAAGTCGGAAACCAGTTTGGATGAGATCGTTTTCAACCCGAAAAAATTCCAGGCCCTGATATCAAATAATATCCCTCGAATCCCAAGTCCTCCTAGAACCATGGCCACCAGGTTCACTCCCCTCATCCTTCCGACCCAACTACATGACTTTCCTTATAATTATAGCCAGAGAATCAAACTCTATGACGCAGAAGAGAACGTTTCTTCCCAGAGACACCTGGACTGGTTTAATGATTTTGTTGACCTGGAGGAGGTGGACTATGCAGATGCGAAAATGAGGTTGTTTGCATAGAGCCTTTCCAGATATGTAATAAAATGGTTCAAATCCCTCCCACCCATGAGCATTCGAGACTTTGCCACATTCGAGGCATCTTTCCTAAATAAATAGGGGGACAAGAAAAACCCTTTGCAGTTGTTAACACAATACAATAATATGAGGAAAGCACTGAAAGAGACAGCGTAGGAATTCTCACTTCATTTTTTGAAGGTGTACAAATCAATCCCTGTAGAATTCAAGCCTCCCTTGGGTGTTGTGCAGTTACGGTATGTTGATTCCTTCGAAAATTAATTCTCCCTATTGTTGAGAGAAAGAAGATAAAAAAGTCTAGACGCTATAATGAGTAACGATGTCGAAGTCAAAGTGAACATGATGGTGTCGGGAAAAATAAATATGAGTTTCAACCAAGGCGATAAGAGATCCCAAGGAGATGCCCAACCATCAACGTCATGGTCCTTAGATGAAAAGTTTGACATGATGATGAAGACGATGGAAAAAATGATGGAAAGAATGTCCATGGGAAACAGAACTGTCGCCTGAGAATAGAACAAACCCCAACCCAGAAATTAGAACCTCATAAGGGGTCAAGTCCCTTAGATCAGGCAGAGGGATCCAGGTGACCAACAAACAAAACCTTTATTCCAAAACAACTATGCAGATGAAGACTTCGACCAGGCATTCGAAGACCAGATGCATTGTTGTGACGACAAAAACCCACACGTGTTCTTGACAATGTGCGAGCATTACCGATACATGAGAAAAAGAGACGGATTCTTGTTGGATACAGACAATGATATGATACTTGAAATGGAGGATTCTCCATCATGGGAGACAAAGGAGTTCAAAAAAGGCTAGAAAAACGCCATCATGCAGTTCCAAAGGAAATACAAGCTCTAAAGTAAAGACATGTCCACTGAGCCGCAACAGAACAACCCCATAAGAAAAACCCTAGTGGAAACCCCTTTCAAAAGTCAACCAAGGCTAGATAGCATGACCAAGGATGTGACAGAGAAAGCTAAGTCGAAGGAGGAGGCCCCCAAGAAAAATCTAGAAGCAAGCGGGGAGGCGAGCAAGAAAGAGGTAGAGAAAGTCTGTCACCCTTTCAATTTTGAACATGAGATGGCCAAAATCAAAATCTTTGTCCCGTTTAATGAACTTATTAGAAAGGGTGAGTATCAGGAGAAAATCATTAAAATGTTGAAAATGGGAAGAACCCCAGATACTTTGAATGTCCAAGATGACCACCCCGCTATCCTTTTTGGGTTGTGCGTTGAAGAAACGAATGATACCGAAGACGATCCTCCGTTCTACGTTAGTCTAAAGGTCCATGACATGAACTTTCATAATGTTAATGCTAGACTCCAATGCATCGTACAACCTCATGCCAAAGGTGATCATGGATGAATTGGGTTTGGATATCACTAGTCCATGCAAATATCTTTTCTCCTTTGATTTGAGGAAAGTCAAATGTTTAGGCCTCATCAAAGACCTGGTTGTGTCGTTGGCTCAAATCCCTTCAAAGAACATGGTTATGGACATATTCGTCGTGGACATACCCCCAAATTTTGGTATGCTACTATAAATTTCATGGGATGCAAAGTTAAAGGGCACTTTGCAAATGGATATGTCATACACCACCATCCCTATTTTTGGCCATGATAGACATTTGTATAAAGAAGTGATACGAAAATACATGGTAAGCATCAAAACACAGCGAAATAATCATCCTATATACTCTGTCGACATTGATATTGGTTCTTCCATATTCTACAATGATTTGAGCTTGGAAGAGGAAGAGAAGACATAAATCAAGACAACCAATGAGGACACAACACAAAAAGAGGCATAGTGCATCGAGCCAAAGAACTGCGTGGAAAACAAAGCATGGAACACGAGTTTTGATGGCACTGTCAGTAAAGAAGGAGCAGGTGTTTCCATGTGGATAAGCCCTCCCGAGGTTGGCACAAAGTTGTTCTCATACAAGATCACGTTTGAATGCACCAACAACATGGCCAAGTATGAAGCACTAATCTTGGGCTTACAAATTTTGAAATAATTGGGTGCACAAAAGATAGCAGTGCGTGGAGACTCCAAGATGATCATAAATCAGGTAAAGTGTGTATATTAGACCAAACACCCTAGGCTGAGAGAGTATAGAAATTTGGCTTTGGACCTCCTCGAAGGATTTTCAGAGTGTGACCTATCCATTGTCCTCAGAGAGAAAAATAAAAATCGTCGATGTGTTGGCCACCTTGGCCTCAGTTTTCAAGATCCCCATATTCTCAAGAAAAAGATATGAAATCGAGGTCAAAAACAGGCCGGTAGTGCCTGATAATTTCAAACATTGGCAGGTGTTTGATGACGACAAGCAAGTGGAAATATTCCTTCTTATGAGCGACGAGTTCGCTAATACAAACATTGACAAAGAATGTTGTTGCGATGAAGATGAGAGTGTGGATGTGCACAGTAACGAAGACCCTTTCCAAAACTAGATCGTGGGAAGGGACATAATAAAACTAAAAAATAATATCATTCCAGAGGGGTTGGTGCCACTGGAAAAATTGTTCGACGAAAATGATGTGGATAAGAACCTCAAGATCATTGCAAGTGAAGAAGATGTGGAATATTACAATGTCGAGACTGAGGAGAACTCAAATATGGTAAAATTATCAAATACACTCAATCCAGAGGTCAAGGAGGACTACGTCAAGCTCATGAAGGATTTCCCAGACGTTTTCACATGGAGATATGATGACTTGAAAGTATATGACACTAAATTAATCCAACATGTTATCCCTCTCAAGGAATATCATAAACCTTTCAAACAAAAGTTGAGATGAATAAATCCCCTGTTGCTGTCATTGATCGAGAAGGAGGTAAAGAAAATTTTCAATGCTAAAATCATCGTTTCCTTGAGATTCTCGAAATGGGTAGCTAACTTGGTGCCTATAAGAAAGAAGAGTGGTGAGATAAGACTGTGTGTAGAATTATGAAATTTAAACAAAGTGTCTCTCAAGGATCACTACCCCCTTCCTAAAATGGACTACATCCTGCAAAAAGTGGTGGTATCCCAAAAGATGTCCATGCTGGATGGGTTTTCAGGATATAGTCAGATCATGGTTCACCTAGATGACAGAGAGAAAAAAACTTTCATAACTCCACGGGGAACGTTCATGTACTCCTAGATACCTTTCGGCCTGATGAACGTTGGAGCCACTTTCTAGAGGGAAATGGACATCGCGTTTTCTGATGAGAAACACAAGTTCATCATGATGTATCTGGACAACATCATAGTGTACTCCACCTCTGACAAACAACATCTCGAGCACCTGAAGAAATTTTTCCATAAGTGTAGAAATTTTGGCATATCGCTAAATCCAAAGAAGTCACATTTCGGGGTGGAAGAGGGGAAGATGTTAGGACATATCATCTCCAAGGAAGGAATCAAGATAGAGCCCAAAACATTTGAAGGGATCCTGAAGATCGACACCCTACGCAGCAAAAAGAAGTGCAATCCTTCCCGGGAAAGGTGAACTTCCTGAGGAGTTTCATCCCGAACCTAGACAAAATCATAAAACAAATAACATGCATGCTCAGGAAGGGAAACGAGATCAAGTGGAACCCAGAGGCTAAAAGGTATTTTGAATATATCAAAGTGGCACTGACTAAATCTCCTGTGCTAGCCAGCCTAAACTTTACGAAATATTTCATCTTGTTTTCCTTCGCCTCAGAACACACTATTGTCAACATGTTGTTGCAGAAAGATGAACAGGATTTCGAGAAACCCATAGCCTATTTCAGTCATACACTGCACGATGCTCCACTAAGATATGACATTATGGAGAAACAATCTTACGCCTTAGTGAAATATTTGGAGGAGTTCAAGACATACCTATTACACTCCCATGTCATCGCTTATGTGCTCAGTAACTCAGTAAAGGATATCCTGATTCAACCTGACCCGGAAGGAAGGAGGGGGAAGTGGATAGCGACCTTGTTGGAATATGATCTTGATATTAAGCCGACGAAACTGATCAAAGGTTAGGGCCTTGGAAATTTAATGGCACAATCGGACTGCGACGTTGTAGGAATAAATTTTATCATTGATTTGTCAGAATGACCTCAAGGAGAAAAAACTGCGCAGGTACCTTAGCGGTTCATTGATTCACCATGGTATGTAGACATCATCTACATGTTGGAGAATCTTTAGGCTCTTCCAAGTGTAATTAAGACTAAGGCCATATTTCTCAAGGTTAAAGTAGTTAAGTTTTGCATCCTGGACAATTCACTCAACTGGAAAGACCCCAAAGGAATATTGCTAAGATGTTTGTTGGAAGATGATGTGAAGCAGGCCATACAGGAATTCCACAAAGGCGATTACGGAAGGCACCACTATTGGAAAAACATCACACAAAAAATCCTGAGGGCAGGTTACTACTGGCCTACAATATTCATCGACATGTATACAGAGGTCTCCAGCTGCCACGAATGTTAGATTTTCGACGGGAGAAGAAAGTTGTAGCCCCTACCGCTAAAGTTGATCTCAGTCGAAGCCTTTCATGCAATGTGGTCTATATTTCATAGGAGAAATAAATCCTCCATCCTCCGCGCAACACAAATGGATACTCATGGCCAACGATTATTTCATGAAGTGGATAGAGGAAGTCCCCACAAAGCAAGCTATCGATGTGGTCATCATCTAGTTCTTGGAGACAAACATTCTGTCAAGGTTCGGGTGCCCTATAAAAATCATAACAAACAATGCGGCCAAAGTTCAAGTCTAAGAGGATGGAAAATTTTTGTCGAGATTACAACATAACCTTGGGGAACTCTACAACGTACTATCCATAAAGAAACGGGTTAGTAGAATCCTTGAATAAGAGCCTAACCAGGATCATCAAATGACTCCTGCAAGACAACAAGAGAGCCTGGCACAAAAAGCTTATCTATGTGTTGTGGGAAGATCGGATTACCACCAAGAATTCCATATCAACATCACCTTTTCAGATCGTTTACGATGTGGATGCAATATTCCCTACTTCACTGGGACCGCCCATTAGAATGTTGTTGCAAAAATAGGAGGTCGAGCTGAATGATGTGCAAAGGAGAATAAACTAGATAATTTACACATAGTAGGTGAGGGAACAGGTGTATAATCAGTCACAGATCCATCAGGAGAGGATGAAGAAAGATTTCAATAAGCATTCCAAACAGGAAGATTTTCAGGTAGGGGAGTTGGTGCTAAGGTGGGACGCGAGAAATGAAGATAAGGGTAAGCATGGAAATTTTGACCACCTTTGGACAAGTCCATTCAGAATCAACACATATTGCGAGAACAATTCTTATTTTATAGAGGGGATAAAGGGAGAATGACTTGGTTAGGGACCTGTAAACGACAGGTTCCTCAAGCATTATATGACAAAATAAAATCCGTTTAAGTTAGTGGTCATCGTAAATAGTGATTTTATTTTTGTGTCGAGTCAGTAGGTCAACAAAAAATTGAAGCTCGAAGTGAAGGCCCTAACTTTATGCTAAAGTTTGGAAGTTGTGTGGATAAGTTTAGTTTGTTTTACGTCTATCATTTATTTCCCTTAGTGTCTGAAGGTTGAATAAAGCCCAATGGTCAGGAACCTAGTCTACTATTCTTTTCTATCTCACGGGGAGGATAGCATCCCCGTTGGAGCCAACTGTTAGTGTCACCCTTTTTCTTTCCATTTAGAGTCGGTCTTAGTTTGGGTACGGCCCATGAACCCAAACATGTGAGTTTGGGTATGTAAAACTACGGGGTTGAGGTCAACAAGTGGTCATTTGGCCCTTGGAAACAGGAAGGGACATCAGAGTCGAAAATGCGTAAGCAATGCAAGTATGTATTTTCCAAAGAGTCGAGTCTAGTTTAGGAATTAGTCCCCACGTGCCCCAAGTCGAGTCAGGTGGTTAATGAAAGTCGCATCGGCAAGTGTAGCAGTTATTATCATTTCATCATGAAGGCCGAGGGAAGGAGAATCATGGTGTTCATATCATGCATACCCTGCGAACCTTATTGCATGTTTTCTACATGCATGGATGTGCCATGGAAAGCCTGAAGTTTGATCCAAAACATCTCGTCGCCATGAATCTACTGTCCTTTGGAATGATCTCCCCTTCTTCCGAACTTGTTATAAATTGCAGATGCTCAGCGCTGTTAAGCCCTAATATTGGTTCATTACCCATTAATTGGGTCATATTACATTAATAATGTCATTTTATTTATGTCGACTTTATTTCATTAGTTGTAATTATACCTCCTAGTCTCCTATATATACCAAAGAGACATTTTCATTTGGAATCATCTTGGAATTGTACATTTATGTGGGCATAAGGAGGTTTCCCCTTTGAAGAGGCTTATTATCTAAATTTCTCTCTTTTTCAAGGCGTTGAGTGCTTATTCTGAGGTTTTTCTATGGTATATTGATATTTGGTTCTTAACATATGGTATCGGAGCTCAAGGTCTTGGGGTTTCACTGCTACATTTGAGACACCTTGGAATTTTTTCTATAACATTTTTTATACAATGTTTCAGAAGGAACGACTTGGAGGATATTTAGTAGACAGATCAAGGAACGTTGGGTTAAAATTTCATCTCCTGAGGCGTTATAATTTCAGAGATACAACATGTGCAAGATAGGGTTATGGAATCATCCTGAACTGAGTCATTGAGGAATTTTCGCTATAAATATTTTTCTGTAATATTTCAGACCCTAAAATCTAGAGGATATTTAGAGAAATTAGTAAGGTATATGTGGTAAAACTTTCAGCTTCTGGGTCATCTTACATTTGTAGATACACCCTGTGGAAGATAGGGTATCTGACTATTCTTATTGACTAGTCTCAAGAAGGTGTTCTAGGTAAAAAACTCACAACTTCTTCCTAGAGTATCCAAATTGAGTGAGACTAGTTGCATCAGATATTGGACAGTCTATAGTATTTCTGGTACGATTTTTAGAATTTTATATCAATTATTTTGTGCAGGTCACGCTATACAAGTGACATCTCCCGGAAAGGCCAAAAATCAGCAAGTTGTGGGGAAGTTACCATAAATTCCACTTGGCACATCCAATTTTGATCAGAGTTATGGAATTTTAGAGAAGAAATATCAGAGAACTACAAAAAATAAATTTTCATACCCAGAAGGGATGAAACTTTGGAGATACAACAGAAGAAATATTGTCTAGTAGAACCACCTCAAAATCAAGGTTCAAAAGTGATACTTGGCCAACATGCCACCCAAAAAGGGAACTTCTACACCAAATAAGTCTCCAGATAATACTACATGGACTCTTCATGAAGGTAAATAAATGTGTATGGACATAAATGATTTACAAAGGAAGACAGTAACAAAAGATGAACTACAAGAGATGATGGAGGGTTTAAAAGGGGAGATCATAGAAGGATTGAAAAATTTCATAATAGAGAGGACACCTGAAAGTGAAAATGTATCCCATGAAATTCATGATGAGGACATAAGGAAGGTGAATCAAGAATGGAGAAATTACGACTTTGGGTTGAATACCAACCACGTTCCTAAGATCGATATGAGGAATTTTGATGGAAAGGACCCAATCACATGGATACTTCAGATGGAGCAATTCTTTGATCTAAATAATGTGCCACATACACAAAAGCTACGAATTGCTTCTTTATATTTTGAACCCAATCAATTTTTATGGTATCGATGGCTTTGTTTTCACAAATCACTCGTCACTTGGACAATTTTTACAGAAGAAATGATAGCACACTATGAGGATACAAGGAGCGATACCTTCTTTAGCCAATTGATAAATCTCAAGCAAAAGTGTTCAGTTACAGAGCACATTGAGAACTTCCAAAGATTGAATATAAAGGTAACATATATTCCAGATGAGCACTTGATTGATGTATTCATAGGAACTTTAAAGGATAACATTCAACA
>JZKD02S1903958.1:231484-242176 GCA_000966675.3 Picea glauca
ATCTTCACTTGACATTTTTGGACAAAATTATTTTCTTGTTTGGGTACTCAATTGGCTCATAGCTCATCCTATCATCCTCAATCTGATGGACAAACCGAGATAGTGAACAAATGTCAAGAAGTCTACCTTCATTTCTTTGTCTCTTATAAACAAACATAATGGTTCAAATGGTTACCCTTGGTAGAATGGTGGTATAACACTTCCTTTCATAATGCAAAAAAAATGACATCATTTATGGCACTCTATGGATACCACCCTATTTCCATCACTTCTTCTCTAAAAGAAAAATCTAAGGTTCAAGCAGTGGAAGATCACATCGAGCATCAACAACAAGTTCTCCAAATCTTAAAGGACAACCTGACCATGGCACATAATTGCATGAAACAACAAGCATATCAACATTGTAGTGAAAGAAGTTTTGAAGTAGGGGATTGGGTGTTTTTAAGACTACAACCATACAAACAGATGTTCCTCAAGCAAGACGAAAAGGATAATAAATTATCACCAAAGTACTATGGCCCTTATAAGGTGTTACAAAAGTTTGGTACTGTGGCATACAAATTTGAGTTTCCTGCATCTTCACGAGTACACCCAGTTTTCCATGTTTCATTCTTACAGAAGGTTATAGGCGACAAGATCCCAATTCAAACTATATTTTCAGAACTTGATGAGGAAGGAAAAATCATATTGGAGCCTCAAGCCATCACTGACACAAGAGTTCTCCAACTGAGGAATAGATCCATTTCAAAGTATCTCATTAAATGGAGGAAACTACTGGCTGGAGATTCCACTTGGGAATATGAGTCTTTCATACAGAAGCATTTAGAGTTACTCAAGCATTGCGGAAAACACTTGTCTCAAGGGGAGGAGCATGTTAAGCCCTAATATTGTCTCATTACCCCTTAATTGGGGCATATTACATTAGTAATGTTATTTTATTTATGTCTGCTTTATTCCATTAGTTGTAATCATACCTCCTAGTCTCCTATATATACCAAGGAGACATTTTCATTTGGAACCATCTTGGAATTGTACATTTATGTGGGCATAAGAAGGTTTCCCCTTCGAAGAGGCTTATTATCTGAATTTCTCTCTTTTTCAAGGCGTTGAGTACTTATTATGAGGTTTTTCTATGCTATATTGATATTTGGTTCTTAACAGGCCCCCATTCCAGTTGTGAAACCAAGTCTGTACTCTGCTTTCAATATCCCTTGCCATTTCGGTTCGATCAAATTTCTCTCCCTATGCATTTATCGGATAGATCGTGCATAAAGCATATACTTGTCATGACATGGCGACTTCCTAGAGTATAAGCAGAGGCACGCGGAGCGACATAATTTCCAGGTCTAGGCCCCAAAATGACTCGGATTTTTTCTCTCCTGTGGCCAGCATTCCCAAGGACGTGAAAGGAGTTATTCCTTTACCCACATATGTTTTTAGATCAAACCACATGGAGTCTAAGATAGAAAGACTTGCGCAGGGAGGAAATATAGTAGAAGTCCCATCTCCCCAACAACAAATACATCGAATAAGGGGCATACCAAGGAAGAACAAAGAAGATGAGGAAGTCTGAGTTTTAGAAGAGTTGCGTGCCAAATCAGTGGCTGAAGAACTACTCACACGCACCATCTAGATGGAGCCCACTGGAGGATCGAGCTGCAAAATCAAGAGCAGAACAAGGAAAATGGATATCACAGGAGTGAATGATCGGGAGCCATCTCAACAATTAAATCAGGAAAAGATAGCTATCACTGAACGCTATCAGAAAAACATGGAGTTGAGGAGACAACTAGCATCAAAGACTATGGAAGCGTCAACAACATAGGACCGTGAAGGGAACATGGCATGGCTAAAAAAGAAGCTCAGAGAGGTGCAAGACACCATTGTACAACTGTGAGAAGCACATAGGCGGTTAGAGAAAAGGCACATGAATAATTCCAGGGAATGTGAAGCAGTTGAGAAGGAAGCTCGCGCGGCTCTCGCCAGTGCGCAGAAAAAACAAGTCTTGTAGGTTTTCATCTTTGCACCCACAAACATAAGATAAATCTTGGCAGTTTTGAAGGACACGTTTCCCTAAAAGCACCCTACCATTTTGGTAATGGCTGTGATACTCGAATAACCACCTGTCGCGCATATTTTTCTCAAAAAATGAGTGCGTAATAGAAATCAAAGCCATTACAGCAGATGGTGATTTCTTGGTGGACACATGCCCGCCCAGAAATTCGATCGAAGGGAAACACTGACACATCTTATCCTTGTATCAAAACCTTTCCGACAACCATTTCCTCATGACAAATTTGTGAACATTCATCTGTAAACCAACATGATTATTGTCATATGGAAAATGCCATTTGAAGAGTCTTCACTAAAGTTCCTAGTTTTTTAGAGCTAGCAGTTGGAAAAAGGGTAGCCCAAGCGGTGCCCTCGTTATATATTTCATCTTTTCAATGTAAGATGGTTTGGTTGGTGAAATTGGTAGACGACAACTATTGTATGTAATTTGAGATTTTTGACCGAAGCTTAATGCAAAGGTCCTGTAACTTGATGAAAAGATTCTAGTTGTAGTAGTCGGATGTAATGTGCCTCTTTCTTTGCGTACGTACTTCTTGTTATCTTTATTCATATATTTTTCTGTCTATTTCTGAATGAATTTTCAAACATGTGGATTCGTTGTGTAGTGCCCCTTGTTCACACCACTTAGACAAAACGTTTTCTTCTAAATCTAACTCTGAATTCACCAGTAGCGATTCTCCGAGTTACTTCGTGTGTTTTCTCCCTACCACACATTATGACTTTACACTAAAGACTGTTGCTCACCTAGCCTTATCCTCTCAAGTTCAATCACTAAGTCATTTGTCTCTATCATTTCCTCAAATCGACTCCATATCCCAAGTCTTACTTTCTTGCACCAATATAACCAGAACCCATCACATCAAAGGTGTTAAATCTAGCCACTACTTTAAAAGTCATATCTCGCACAGAGATCACACCTCCTGAGAGAGCCCTCTCCAAATATGAAAGGCTAGTTTAGGGTTTCAAATTTGGTTGAAAAATTTATCTTCGTCATCATTTTATTAGCTGAATGGATTTACAGAGTGGTAACAAGTTCTAAATATGGGGACAAGTGGGCCAAAGTAGCTCCCAACATGACAAGTGTCAAGTTGGAGACATGCATACATATTGTTTGGACTTAGTTCATTTCCTGACATTCTTTCCATCATTCCTCTCATCATTCAACATTGTTCCATGATCACTCACTCACTTAGTCATTTATCTTCCGTACCTTCCTATCACTGTACCTGAGCTATATCCATAACCATACCTGTTTTGAGTAGTTGGTTAGCTTAGGAGCTGAACTGAAGAAGCGGTTGTTAGGCACGTGGGATATTGAAGAGGCGGGTTGTTAGGCTCGTGAGAAAATTCTCTCTGGGTGAGAGAATTGATGGGAATTGATTTCCTGAAGGTGATAAACAACAATTACAGGGCTTTGAGACTTCCTATCCGGCCTGTTATTGAATATTTGAAAGGAAGTGGGGCAACCGAAGGACTGTTGAGCAGAGAAGGGGCACACTTCCTGGGGTGGGACAAGCATGTGGGGAATGAGGGACTGTAGGCTGTTAGTTTGAATAGGAACCCATGACATACCATTTTCTGTTGTCTATGATCCATTAGCCTAGTTAGGAATCGATTTACCCGGGTGGAGTTTAGTCCCAGCTCGGGGGTGAACTACTGTTGAGAGTGATGAGAAGTGTGGTCTAAGTCTGGGAGGTTCATGGAAGGTCTACATGGAGTTGATGATATTCTTAACAAGATAAGTACCAATCGTGTGATAAATTTACATGCTGCATTATTATTTACATGTTCAGTTTTATGGGTTTATCCTATGCGTGGTTATATATGTTTTTATGTTTATGGGTATTTCCTGTATATGATGCATGTCTATGATTACTATTATTTCAGTATGAATTCATTCTTTTACATAATGTATTTGTCTGTTTACATTTTATATATGAATTTCCGCAAAGGTTCTGTGTGTATATGTTTTAATTACATGCAGTTTGAAATTTTTTATGTGGCAGAGCTCAAATGGATGTTGGGTATGTTACAGTGTGTTCCACAGAGAGAATGAAAGTGTTCTCTCGTGTAGCGTGGTCCGACCTGCGTGGCCGAGGACGTTACACTAGGAATTTTGCTAGTCCATTTGTTGTGATCTTAATGATTCTTATCCTCCACCATGAGGTCTTGATTATCCTCTTGTTCAAAAAGTCTAGGGAATAAGCTAGATAAAAAAATGATAACATCAATGATAGCTCAGGGGTAATCTCTGAATAAATTTCAAACGTATTTTACTCCTTCAACAACAATATCAAGGAATGTCTTAGCCCACAAACCATCCTTTTTTGTAATCTTCCAGACAGAATTAATGTTTTTTCTATAGTTGGAAAATATAATGAAGAACTTTGTGTTATCATCTGCTACCTGAAGATAGATTTCCCTTCTTTTCAAATTCTACTCTTTCTTTCTACCTAGAATTATTTGTCTTCTCTTGTTTTCAAGTTGGCTTAGCTTATATTTTTTAGTTTCTGTCAAAAGCACAAAACCCTCCTTAGAAAGACTAGAGTTTAGAATCTCTTCCACCTCCCTTAAGGTTCTGTTGTGTTTTTCCTTTTTTTCCCAATACCATTGAATTATCATATTCCTGACCTTTTTCAAATTTTGGTGGAATTGGATGGGCATTGATTCCTTGAGTGAATCATCAAAGAGTGTCTAGAAATCCTTGATTTTTTTGATAAAATCCTCTTAAGTGAATAATCCTGTCTTCCATCCTATAACTAGATATCCATACCATTCTATAGTGTCAATAAATTTGAAATCCCAACTCTTTAATAGATTGGATAATATTGAACTACATGTTCCTTGTCTTTCATTATTTCTTGCATGAAAATGATAGAGGGATTATGAGTCTCTATTAACCTTTTAAGGGATAATTTATTGGAGGACTTGGCTAGTCCTTTGTACTTTAGGGTTAAGAAAATAATTTGGAACCATCCTTAGGGATGATGTCTCTAAGTTCCTCAAACAAATATTGTTTTCATCCAATTCTCTCTTTGTAATACGTGTTTTTGAGCTAGACATAGGAAGTATTTCCTACATCTTTGTCTAGATTTGGTACTTTTCTCTTCCATACGTTCTAATCCTCTATCAATTACTCATTCAAAGATTCCATGTCCCCTATTCATAGGTTTGAGGTTGTATTTTTAAGCCTCATAAGAGTGGGATTCATTAAGGGGATTCAAATCCAATGGTTTCTCAGGGGGTGGGGGGATAGGGAAATCCAATGGATTTGGTTAAGTGGAGGGGAATATCCTAATCCATATAAAGAAATGAGGAGAAATGAATAGGGAATATATATATCGGAAAGGATGCATAAGAAATCACTAGGTCTATCCACAAAATTATTCTCTAGTCCTACCTCCTAGGACCTGAAAATCAAATGGCCAGAGGAATTTTCTAAATGAGGGGAAGAAGGTGAAAATTTATTACCCCAAACCATCAAGGTATTGAAGTTGAAGATGATCCAAGGGTAGATCCTGCTATGGTTCTTTGATATCCTTTTTTGATGTATCTGATGCCAAATTTCCTTCCCATGAGTATTTATGAATGTCTTAAGAGGGGTTATTCTTTGGAGGAGAACGGACTGGGTATTTTGCATCTTGGGGATCTTTTCAAACCCAAACTTTTCCTTTGAACTTGAGAGAGAAATCCTTAACTAGATGGCCATATTGGTGACACCAACCACTTTTGACAGGGATCCCTTCATATTCAACAATTTTGTAGAAAATTAGAGGGCCTTTTCAAATTATTATAGATTCATCCAAACCCTTAGAGATGTCGAGTCCCACTAGTATTATAGCCATCCCTGTATAGCTAGATTCATGGAAAGAATTATACACTTCATGAAAAAGTCTTAGATAATTCCTTGTTCCTTTAAATACTTCCTTTGACTAGAGGATCAAAGGGAACCTGAGTATTCTAACCCAAACTGGAGTGAAGTTGTGATGGGTCGAATGAGTGTCGAAATGAAAGTGTCATTTCTTAAGGTATAAAGACCGCGATACCCATTTCTACTTATTCTGTATGACCTTCTATGCATATTTTTTGGTTCTAAATGTCCAAACCAGCCAACCATTATCAAGAACCATACTTTGTGGAGTATAACCAAGCAATGCACCAAATTTTTTCACCGACCATATTTTTAGGGAGTCTCCTCCCATTCTTTTTCTTGGAAAATGGATGACTAGATCCATGATATCATTAAGCTTAATACTATCTCCAAGTTGTAAATTGATGGCTTATGTCTTTTTCTTGATACCTTTCCTTCATTTTTTAGGGTTCCCTAGTCCTCATAGTCCTAAGTCTTCCTACATTGAAGTGTTGGGATTAGTGGAGAACATGTCGCTCATGAGATCATACATTAAACACTTACCAATTAAGCATTCATCTTGTTTAAATTGATCATCAATGTTTCCTTCATTATACCCAAATCAATGTTTCCAGAGGTCATTTGATATTCCTCACACTTGATAAAAAGAGAAAGTTACAGTTCATCCCCATGCCTTTCAAGATTGCTAACATTTCATAGTTCCATAGCTCTAATTTACCAAGATCATAGTTCCAAAGGTCAAAGTTCCATGGGTCATAGTTCTAGGGGTGATAGTTCCATAGGTCATAATTCACGGGGTCATAGTTTCAGAGGTCATATATCTAGAGGTCATTCCATAGGTCATAGTTCTAGAGTGCATAGTTCCACAGGTCATAGTTTCATAGGTCATATTTCCTGGGGTCAAAGTTCGAGAGGTCATAGCTACACAAGTCATAGCTCCACAAGACATAGTTCTAAAGGTCATAGTTCCATAGGTCAAAGTTCCATAGTTCATAGTTCTTAGGGTCATAATTCCAGAGGT
Organism: Picea glauca; assembly: GCA_000966675.3. NCBI lineage: Eukaryota > Viridiplantae > Streptophyta > Pinopsida > Pinales > Pinaceae > Picea > Picea glauca. The sequence goes on from JZKD02S1903958.1 coordinate 238,450, forward strand.
CATTCCATAGGTCATAGATCCATATGTAGTTTCACATGGAATACAACACCATTAAAAACATAAAAAAATCTTATCAGATTACCTTGATATAGTAGCTTGCACACACTTTCAATTTTGAAAATCACCAAATAAGAGGTTCCAACTTCTTTCTATGTCTCAATTTCGCATAGATCCAATCAATGTACAAAAAAATTCGACCAAACACTAAGTAGTATGCATTCAATGACATCAAGATAGCTAAAACCTATGGGAAAAGGAAAAACATAGTTACTAATGGTTGTAAAAATAATAATAAAAGTTATGTATTGCAAAATTTGAAATAAGTATTGCTATTAATATAAAGAATAATAAATATTACTGAATTATTTTGGATTTTCTTTTTAAATAACAACTACTAATGTTTTCTAAAATGAAATAAAATAGATCTTGTGAGAAGCAATTTGAACCCAGGTTTATTCTTATTATCAATATTTAGGAAGACATTAAAAAAACAGGTGAGAAGGTATTTAAATGTGGATTCTAAAAAACCAAATATAATGAGAAAATAAGTGTGAAAGAAGGTGTTTTATAGCTTCACCCAAAGGAAGACAATTTCCATCACTGTAATTGCAATTTAATATTAATGAGCCTTACCTCTCTGGTTTTGGGCAATGTTTTTGAATCGTTGATCTTTTCTTCCCTCTCAACCTTCACTTTTCAACCTGCAAGATGTGATACAATGTAATTTCAAAAAAATCCCCGTGACTTGTAAGTTGTGAGCATGCAGCCTGTGCTATAATATTTGTAACTTATGCAATGTGATAGGCATTGTTGGAACACATTTGTATTTCTAAAATTTAGACTTTGAGTAGCTTTCTTTCCCATTTAAAATAATAATAAAGCACGCTTGATTCTCCTGTTGATGAAGTTCTCCATTTGATCGAACGATCCTTTTTCCTGAGTTTCTTTGGAGCCGTTTGATTATTAAAAGTTAAAACCCCTAGAGAATACTTCAGAGTTTCAAGCTTCAGAGTTTCACACTTCAAGAGTTTCAACATGTCTCATCTTCAAAGTCCTGATACGCAAAAATCATTCAATGGATCCTAGTCATCATCTACACATATACCTTCCTAAGCTTTAACACGTCATTGTGAGAAATGGCCCTTCAGGAAAATGACAAAGATCTAACTTGTAAATCTACAAAATGCAAATTCATGAATTATTAAACCTTGGTTAAATAAACTAATCTAGATTAAAGGTTAATTAATGGTTTCGTGCTTTCGGAGTTTGTATATTCACCATCCATCACATTCTAAATTCACGAAACTCGAACTACCGAAATGCCTTAAGCATTAAGCAGAGTTAATTAAAAGATTAAAGACAATTAACAAATAATTAATCCCTGTGTGATTTCATGTTTCAGAGATCATATCTCGAGCTATTATCAGATATCCCGAGGTCTGAAAGGCCGAAAATAATTAAGTTTAAACATGATTAATTAACGGGTTAGACACTATGATCTCGTGTTAATTTTTTTGTTGAGTCATAGTTTGGGTAAATTCAAATTTCATCTATGCAACCTCCTGATCACAAACCACCAAACATTTATGAAATTAGTAGAGGATCCACGGCTATGATTTCGAATAAGATCGCATTTAACCACCTAGATTTTTCATTAAAGTTAACAAATATGTTGTCAGTGAAGGTATGTGTAAATTGGTACTCTTAAAGGGAAAAATATATTAAAGTTTGAATTCCATTTGCGTTTTCACAGAACAACAAGCTTGAGAAAAACAAGAAGTTTACACATTTTTGTGATAGGTTACAGATTTTTGAGCACATTCTATCATGGCTCCAAGGAAAACAGTTAAAGCGATTGGCGAGAGATCGAGCCAAAACAAAGATCTCCTCTCGGACACATCGTCAAGAGCCGTAGATACCATGAAAACCTAGACACAGGTTTTTGATATCTTACAATACGATCTGATCAACTGTCCAGAAGAACCAGACTACAAGGAGACTGAAGCCCAGGCTATGAGACTCAAATATGTTGCTCAATCAGAGATGCATAAAATAGCCACGCAGCCAAGGATCATTCCTTATAATGATATGATTGGTTGGGCGCTAGAGAAAATCGACATCTCGACCAGGAGCATTTGCAATTCACAGAAAGTTGTTGTTGGGTCTTTTTGGCTAGAACATATAAAGGTGATTTTCAAATTATCCCCAACATTCAAACACAGTTATAATGTTATTTTCTTAGAGGAATTTGATGAATAAGAGTGCACACAAGGGGGAAAAAATTACCCTGACTTAATCAAGAATTGGTGGGCACGCCCCGAGCAATTCAGAGCAAACACCACATCGCCAAAATTTTAGGTGGAAATATTGTCATTTAATTCCGGTGTATTATTTTACCAACCATTTAATTTGTCAATCCGAGGTTTGTAGGCTTACGAATCACACACACTATATATGCAAGACTAAAGTAGAAGTAATATAATCTAAATTGTTGAAATGAAACTAATCTAGGAAAGAAGGAAACATTAATCTAGGAAAGCAGGAAATTGCATAAAGGAAAAGCAATACAACATGTGAAGAGTTAACGACAAATAACATATGTGAGCTCACACAATAAAGCTATCTTGAATTACATAAAAATAATCAAATGACAATCATGAAAGCATAACAATGAAAGAATATGAATCAAAGATAAGAATCTCTTTCTGTTTCGAATCTTAATGACTACTCTAATTCTAATTACATCCTAATTACGCTTGTAGGAATTGAAATTCACACTCTAGAGCTAGCAGGGAGAACATGAGGAGTCTCCACTCAAGTAGCTGCTATGACCCCTTACCAGCACATGCAGGAATTGAAATTTACACTACCCTACATGTCCTTACCCGTATGTCACCTCGGAGTTAGGATCATGTCTAATCACACTTGCATAAATTGGAATGAAAAAGAAACTAATACCTCAATCCACCGTGCTTCCTCGGCAACGACGGCAAAATGCTAGGTGGAAATATTGTCATTTAATTCCGTTGTAGTATTTTCCCAACCATTTAACTTGTCAATCCGAGGTTTGTAGGCTTATGAAGCACACGCACTATATATGCAGGACTGAAGTAGAAGTAATCTAATCAAAATTCCTAAAATGAAACTAATCTAGGAAAGCAGGAAACATTAATCTAGGAGAGCAGGAAATTGCATAAAGGAAAAGCAATACAACATGTAAAGAGTTAACGACAAATAACATATGTGAGATCACACAATAAAGCGATCTTGAATTACATAACAATAATCAAATTACAATCATGAAAGCATAACAATGAAAGAATAGGAATCAAAGCTAAGAATCCCTTTCTCTTTCGAATCTTAATGACTACTCTAATTCTAATTACATCCTAATTGAATTCTCATGAAGAGAGAGAACTCTCTTTTATACATGATAGCCTCGAAGATAAGATAACCATCTCATTATTACAGATCCACTATTCTCTCAACCTATTTTCCATTATTACAAAATATAATCCCTTTAAATCCTCACACATATCTCTCATATATCTTAGATAAGATATTCCAACCAAATCTCCATGATCTTCTCCTTTGGAATGGTCTTGAATTATATTCTCAAATATTGAAATGGTGAGGAAGTATTCGAGAAGTCCTTTGAATTAATCCTTCATATATTCCTACACATTACAAAGCTCACACATATTTGAGATATATATGAAAACATGTT
>JZKD02S1903958.1:250174-288278 GCA_000966675.3 Picea glauca
TGGGTGTTGTATCTTCATGTTCATTTTTCTTCATGTCCAAATAACTTCATCAATCTTGTGGTCCAAAACCCATGACTAGGGTTGACATCAATGACAACAACCAATCTTCCAACACCAATTTACTACCTCTAGACAACCTTTCTCCTCTGCGCAATCGATGTTGATGGAAATCCATGCAAACAAATGAATCCCCTTGCCTAGGTTGCGCATACCTCATTGGCACATCCAATGTGTGTGTGGTTTCATGAGTGCACCCACTAAAGTCACAAATGATAGTCAAACTGTCCCTTTCACCTGTTATCTCAACTGGGTCTCCACTAGATTTGACATGCATGTAGTTAACAGTGGTAAATATTCAGTTGCATGTGAGATAACTGATTATGAATTTAATTAATAATTAATTCCATGATCTCTCACTAGTGTAAGTTTAGTTACAACTAGTACAACTGATCTTAGCTCACATAACTACACATTTAACTCGGTTACAAATTCAAATCACACAGTTACAACTAATTCAACTTGCATGTCCCACCGGTCAACCTTTGAACTCGAATTTCCTATAGCTAATTGATTTGCCACATAATTTAACTATTTGCATGTTCTCATTGAGAATCGATTAATATTTGTTGTCCAACTATTATTAAGGGATAATAATAGTTGACACACATCTATAAATAGAATTCGCTCACCATCCATAAATAGACATCATCTATAAATAGAATTTGCTCATCATCTAAAAATAGACTTCCACCTAAAAATAGCCTGAGACTCCATCCTAGTGTAGGTGAATAATTTTCACTAGGATCTTCTTGTTGAATCTCAACACTCCCTCTCTACAAGAAAGGGATTATCCTTCACCCTGATCATGTCTCTATGGTATTCAAATTTTCTCCCGGTGAGCGCCTTCGTCAGAATGTCTGCATCCTGATCTTCCGTAGGAATGTATTGAAGCAACATGATCTTACACTGCACACAATCTCTGAGATGATGATACCGGATATATATATGCTTAGATCTATCATGAAACACAGGATTAATCGAGAGTTTAATGCAACTCTGATTATCACAATGAATCACTTTCGCATCTAAATGAGAACCAAACAAACCAACCAATATATTTCTCATCTAGATAGTCTCACATGCATCTTGAATCACTGCCATGTATTCCTCTTCCACTGAACTGAGTGCCACAAATCTCTGTTTCTTTCTGTACCAAGAAATAGTTGTAGATCCGATACTAAACATCCCCCCTGATGTGCTCTTTCTGTCCGTTGGGCTGCCCGCCCAATATGCATCCATGAAGCCATGTAACTTCACCTCATCCGTCTGTCTATACCATAAGCCATACTAAGATGTGCCCCTCATGTATCTCAGGACATGCTTACTCGCCTTCCAAAAGAGCTTGGTAGGCTTAACCATCACTTGACTCAGCTGGTTAACTGCATAGCAAATGTCTGGTATCATGTTCACTAGATACATTAGTGAACCCACTAACTTTCGATAGACAATAGCATCCACTACCTCTCTAGAAGTAGCATCCTCTTTCCTCCAGTTTCCTGGAAGAGGAGTATCCATGGGTTTTCAACCCTCCATGTGAAACTTACCCAATATCTCCCTTGCATACTTTCCTTGAGACAAAAAAATTTCACCATCTCGCTGCCATATTTCCAATGCAAGGAAATAATGAAGGAGGCCCATATCCTTCATCTCAAACTCCTATGCAAGATCCTCCTTGCATGAATGTATCAGCTTCTCATCACCAGTTGGTATTAAATCATCAACATAAAGAACAATGATTAAAATCTTACCCTCCAACACAATTTAGTATAGCTTTGCATCCGCTTCAGTTTTGGTGAAGCCCAGTCCGGTTATTGTATCCTTTTCGCCACCTAAATGAGCAAAAGAAAGACACTTACAAGTCTAGTTAGGTTAGCTAGATAGGACATAAGTGAATGAAAGAGTTAGAAACATCAATCATTAGAAATAAACAAACAACTAAACTAAAAACAATAAAAGAAACTAAACTAGAGTGCATAAGGATATTAAAATAAAATAAAAACAACATTGATGCCACCAATGGATAGATTGTATTAGTGGGAAAACACCAAAGAGAAATGGAGACTTATGGGTCCCCACTTCCTCCAAGGGAGGGCTCTTGAACCCCCAATTATTTATCTCTTATTACAAATATAAAACTATAAGGAAATGGTGAAGAAATCCAAAGCTCATTCACTCAAGAGGTGATGTGAATAGCTCAATGAAATGGTGCTTGTATGCCTCAATGAGGAAAGAGGTTCCTTAGAGGAGAATATAGGTAGCATAACAATACAAATAGATTTTTCAAAATGTAGTGCCCCCATGGCCTCTTTTTATAGCACATCTTTGAGTCATTATCAAACAGGTCTTTAGTGTGAAGAAGGGGATCTTTAGGGCACCCTTAGGTCTTTGACCAACCCCCCACTTGGATTTAGCTCGAATTTGGGTGTCAAATCAACTTGGGAGATGAACCTGAAGTGGGTGGAAGGCTGACTATAATCATAAATGCACCGTTCTAAGGTATGCATGGATTTTTTCCTCCACAATCGTGCATATGCTCTTTTCCAGTGTTTTCAACTGGCGCACATGCGTGCGCTTCCTTTGTATTCTGAGCGCATGCTGATTTTATAACCAGTTGTATATTTTTGTGCCCTTTGGAAATGAATTTTTTGGGCCATGGATGAACTAATAGGTGTTTAGAGATGTTGGATTCTTGTAACCATTTGCAGATGATATTTCAGTGATAATTGATGCCCCCTGATGTATGAGGTTAGGAGCATAGGTATAGCCGAAATGCATCAATGTTTCTTCTACTGAGAGTACCTTTGTAAGAAAGAGTGTTGAGGGGAGTTTCTAGAGTGACCTACTGGAAGGATAGGTGATCCTATAGGACCCAAACATTTCATGAGGTGTGGAAAAATAAAACTGTGTACAAACAAGGTGGGCATGCCCCATGCTCGTGTTATGTAACTCAAAAAATGTATAAGACAGTAATTGAAATTGTGTGTTGGTGTAGATGACCGCAGCGCCCTCAAGGGCATGTTGATAATGGAAGAGGACAATTATGATGGTGAAAAAACTCTGAAATGAGGCGATGACACCTGGAAGAAGTGTTTATAATGTGCGGGCATTGATGGCCCGACAAATTTCAGAGGTCTTTGGCAAATATAAAAATGACTGCAATGGTCGCAAAGTAAGACCCACCGTCACATGAGATAAAGTTGAAGTCAAATGTTATGGGGGTCAATGACAACAAAGAACAATGGTGTTTTTATTTGTGTCGTCTGAGATTCCTCATTGTAATGGAATGAGACTCAATATACTGTCACCCTTTTGGAAACTATGTTGATGTCAATAGAAAGGGAGACGTGACTCCAAAAAGCAAAGGGATTCGTGAAATCCACTGGATGAGATCAAGAACTAATGAGGTAAATGAACGAAGTCAATATGAAATGAGACTCAAGACTACCCTTGGTTGGGGAAATATGTGAAGTATGAGTGGCAGCATCCATGAAACTGAATCTAGCGTCAAGAGGATGATGAGGCTTTGTTAAATTGTGCTAGAGGCATGACAACATGGAAAAATGAAAATATCGAAGGTGTATGGATTGCAAGATACTTGGGGTTTATGGGTGATGTCAACAAAGATAGGAGGTGAAAAATTCCCCAACCAAGGGCGACAAGGGTTGCTTTGCTAGAAAAGGAAGGTCGCTAAAGGTGACAATAGAAAGCTATTGAAATACAAGAAACAAAGGTTTTGCACAATTACCAAATGAATAAAGAATAAGTTGGGATAATTGTGCAGATACAGAAACGAGTGCCCCAGTGCAACATGGCTTGGCCGATGAGGGCGCTTGTTGTTTGAAAACCAGATGGAGGGTGGGGGCCCCATAGGTGGGTTTTTGTATTAGGGAAATGAATGGAGAACAATATGTAGATGCAAAAACTGAGGGTGGATGAAATAGAGGGTTAATTATATTATGGGGGCGTAGTCAAATGGGAACCGTAATGAGATTTCATGGGATTCCATCGTGGGGAAGCTAGAAAAATGAGGAGAAGGAGAATACGGCTGATTCTCGGGAATGCAAAGACTATTGGGACTCCCAACCCTAGGGGGTGAAAAACAACATGAATGTAAGAGTGCCAGAGGGGACTATAATTGGGACAACTCATGTGGGAGAGAGTGTTATTGGTTAACTCTACTAAAATACAGCGGAGGTGTGAGTACTGCAGAGCTAGATGGGGGGACCCTAGAGGTAAATATCAGAGGGTGTGACTGGGAGATGCAATTGATATTCAGAGGGAATGAGTACATGATAGTGTTGATGATATACCGGGAGTGGAAGTGATCATTTGTTGATGACCAAGTACTTGCACACATAAAAAGTGAATACCTGACGTGAACAATATCTGAAGATAAAGAAATTGTAATAGTTATTCAATAATTATGAATATAATCATGCGTACATGGGTGTGGTGTGAAATAAAAAGGCTCCCTGAGGGTCGAGGATGGATGGTGACCTAGGGAATGGGACTGTGTAGGTGTCGGGATCTTGATCCCATGGCTGAGGACGGATCAGAAAACGGATGACCGAAGCTCCTGTAATTGACCCTAGAAGTTTGGCAAGGGGGACTATATATAGCTATAGGTACCATAATGCCACCTCATTTGTACCTACTATCTTAGTGAGTGGACGAAAGGTTTCAGAGGATATTTGGAGATTCTGGGAGATTGAGCCAACCCATCTAGGATTAGCAAGTGCCATTTTAGTGGTCATATCCTCCTGCATACGAATTAGGATTTCTTTTTTGGGCAGGGTTGTACAGATGGCCGTACAGGGCTATTTTGTGAGGGTGGGTCCCCCAGTGCATGTGAGATCGAATGATTTGCACGCACAAGTGTGAAACTATAATTAGGGCAGCTGCACATGGGGGTGCCTGAATGGGGAAAATAGGCACGCATTGAATGTGCGCCTGTTCAAAGAACAATTGTGCATGCATGCGTGGCTGTGTTTCTAACAGTTGCACATGTGTGTGCAACTGTGTAGCGAACATGCGTGCTGGAATGCACATCTATGTGTGTGATAGGGGTGCATGTGTGCACCCCTATATCACTGACAGTGGCTCATGAATGTGCTACTGTGGGATGAAAAGGTGCGCATATGTGTGCACCTATGGGAAAAATAGTCGCGCACTTGATTCAAAGCTGAGGGGTGTAAAAACTTATATTTTTTGGATATTTTGGTGATTTTATGGACTGTGATGTTTGGTCAAGTATTGTTTATGTGGATGGAGGTGATCAGTTGAGGATGTTAGTCCAATGGAGGGAAAGAGACTGGGCGCGTCTAAGAGAGGTGGTTAGAGATGAGGATCCCAGTGTGCGGGGGACTTTGGCGTCTTGTGGGATGCTAAAGTTCTTTGACTGTTCACTATTGCGGGCATGGGAGTATCTGTTACAGTTCCTGATCTCGATGTGGAGAATTGATCAACAATGTTTCATTGTACGGGGAGAGAAGCTCACATTCTCTGCGACAGAGGATGTATATTTTTTGAATGGGCTCCCTTTTCGGGGAATTCCTCTACCTGTTGAGCCTCTGTTGTCGAGGGTTAGATAGTTGGCGGACCTAGCATAGACATACTATACTGGGTAGCACTTTATGTCTGACTCAGTGGTGAGGATTGGGGCGATGGATGCCCTTGTGCATCGTTGCATTGCAAAGATGGTTGTGAGGGTTTATAGGTCCCTTGCTACTTAGCGGATCAGTGGTGGGTAGCTGAGGATCATGCAGAGGGACCTAAATGGAGAGCATTTTTCCTAGGGCTTGATGCTACATACAAAGATGATCGGGCAGCTTAATCGTTATTGAGCTACGAACATTGGTGATTTTACCTTTGGGTCTATCTTGGTGGCCTGGTTTTTGGAGAGGGTGCCTATGTTGCGCTCTAGAGTGTTGTTTTATGCGCCAGGGGCATGAGAGATGCGATTGATGTGGTGGGAAATGATCTTGGTGCGTCATGGGGGTGGGGAGGGTGGTCATTAATTTACGACTGAGTTAGAACATGTGTGGCGTCATATGCCACATATCATCCTCCAATATCTGTATGGTGGGATGGACTATCGGCGGGATCCTAACATGGTCATACCTCCTAGGGAGGTTTTGTACAACATAGGTATGTTGATGGATTTGATGATTTGATTTGTTAGATATTATCGCATATGTATTATGTATTGATGGATGTTGATATTATCATTTGTTGATTGTATGTGCAGATGTGGGGCCCCAAGGCTAGGAGATGGAGCTAGTTATAGTGCCGATTCATGAGGGGCTAGTGAGACCGCCGCAGGAGGACCCCTGAGTAGGAGAGAGGTGTCAAAGGGAGGAGGTAGGTTCTAGGGCCACGGATGCAGAGAGAGCTGGTAGGAGGCATCGTTATGATGGACTTGGGGAAAGAACTTCACGTGCACCTCTTGTCGAGGCCAGTAGGGTTTTTGAGGATTTTTGTTGCCAATTGGAGGCAATTTTACAGGGAGTACCTAAGGGTATGTGGACCCACATTTAGGATGAGGGGGTCCTGGAGGAGTGTGTGGGTTTTTCGGCAGAGTTGTGGACTTTGATCCACCAAGAAGTGGTAGTGACAATAGTGATGATAGGGCGACTGCCTTCTTGACCAGGCGAACCCCCCACTTGTGGGGCCCCGCCTCATGACAGAGGACCTAGTGGACATGCTCTAGCAGCACTGTGAGTGATTGATGTATATATTTTTGTATTTTATAGAGGCTTGCAAGCCCATTTTGTATCTGGTGTTGTGACACCGATTTTATACTTATAGGGGTGAGGTGGTTCACTTGCCTACGAATACTGTACATGTTGTATTATTTTTTGTAAACATTGATGACACATTGATCGATATATATATATATATATATATATATATGGATATACATTTTGGATCTATATGATGTTCACATGTGATGATGATTTGTAATGTTTTTTATGATGTCTAATCTGTATGTTGTGACAAAATTTGTGATAATTTATGTATGTGTAATTGTATCTTGATGTGATAAATTCCAATCTAACACTAGGTTAGCCATATTATCTTATATTTTATTAAATTGTCTTGGAATATGTGTAAATGTGATTGAATCAAAATGTCGAGATAAAAGTCTAAATTGTAGGTATTTGCGGAAGAGGCAAGGATCACAGACATGGTACACATTGTTGAGTTGAAGGACAATAGGATGGGAATCTAGTAAGATGCTAAGGTGGCAGATATGGCGGTGACTAGCCTCGGCGAGGAGGCCAATGACATTTGTGTATTCTACTTTGTTATTGGTTTTTGAGCCCAAACATATGCCGCTGGAGTGGAGCAGTTCATGTGAGGGGGAATAGAGGGCCCAAGTGACCGAAGTGAGATTTTGTTTCCATCGGTGAAACCGATGTGGTAGGTCGATGGAGGAGGAATCAGTCAAGAACATAAATGGTAGATTAGATGCAAGGCATGGAGGGAATAAAGAAGGTTAAAAACTCTAGAAAAATGTGTACAAAAAGAAAAAGCCTAGTGTAGAATGGCTACGCTCAGGCATAAAATTTCTTTAAGTACAACCCATTGACAGATTCTTTGAGAGGTTGGCCTTTGGGGGAGGCCAGGATGTAGGCGCTTTTAGTGAGGCAATGTTGGATGATGTAAGGTCCATGCCATAATGACTCGAATTTTCCATGGCCAAGGGTATCGTAAGCGATATCGTAAGCAAGGACAAGGTTGCCTTCGTTGAATGAGCGAAGGTTGATGTAGCGATCAAAGGTCACCTTCGATTATTTTTTGGTTGCCTCATTGTTCTATAATGAAGACTGAAGGTATTCATCTAGCGACTCTAATCTCAGCAAGAGATACTTGATTGGAGCAGTGTCGGGTAATATCTCAATAGTGGTGTGTAAGGTCGAAATTTTTCACTCAATGGGTAGAGTGGCCTCGACCCCATGGACTAGATTAAATGGTGTGAAACCAATGGCAGTTTTAACTACTGTGCGATAAGCCTAGTGTGAAAAACAACATATGGTGCTAGTTGGTCTTGTGTTTGTTAACCATGCACTACAACATGGTTTTGAGGACCTTGTTGACTACCTCTACATATTCGTTGGACTAGGGGTAGTATGGGGAGGGAAAATCTTGGGAGAAGCCTAACCTAGAGGAAAGTTCAATGAAAATCTTATTCTCAAAGTGTTTCCCATGATTGGAGATGATTTGTAGTGGGACTCCAAAGTGGGAGATGACGTGGGTAAAGAAAAAACATGCTACAGTGTCAGCGGTGTTGTTGAAGGTAGGCATGGATTCAGCCCACTTGGTGAAGTAATTGACTGCAACAACAATGTATTTGTATCCATTGCTAGATGGATGGTTGCAAGTCATGAAGTCTATGCCCCATTTTCAAAAGGGGCCGACAGTAATGACTGGGTGTAAAAGAGAAGGTGGTGCTCGTGCTTTGTTGGCATATAGATGACATTTTTCATATCGCTTCACAACGTGGATGCAATTGTGAAACAATGTGGGCAATCATTCAATACTCTATCGGCCTTGTCGATGGTCAAAAATCGACAGAGTATGGTGTCGACTCCTCATCAATATAATATGTCACCAATGAGGAGGTAGCGAGGGGTTTGGTGTCGAATACATCGATGATCGTCTCGGGAAAGGCGATTTCCAAACTTTTGTGTTCAGAGGTAGACGAGGATATCACCGTACGAGGGATCATCTAAGGGGATGTAAAAGAGATGTTCGTCGGGGAAGTCTGTATTGATGGGAGAATGGGTAGTATCAAAGGGGAATTCCGTAATGATTTCGGCAAGGATGAGGGATTTCTTGCTCTTGGGTGTTGAAAATTCGAGGTCGTAATCCTGAAGGATGAAAATCCATCAGGAAAATTTACCATTAATTTGTTGGTGACTGAGCAAGTATTGCATGGGGTTGGAATCAGCTACGACATTGGTAGTTCGAAGAAGAATGTAATGGCATAGTTTCTAGACTGCGAGGACAACTAGAAGGGTGAGTTTCTCTTCGTGATTTTATTTCAAGGTTGGTCCTAAAATAGTTTTTCTAATGTAGTAAATTACATGCTCATGGTCATCATCCCCTAGTTGGACGAGAGCTCCTACTACTGAGAAGGTAGAGGCCAATAAGTAGAGGATATAGTCATGGTCATAGTCGGGTGGAATAATCAACGGGGCATTGGAGAGTGTCGCTTTAATATCATCAAAAGTAGTTTTGGCATGTTCATCCCATTGGAATGGGATGTTGTGGCATAGAAAGAAAAGGAATTCGTGTGCACGAGTGGCGTAATCTGGGACAAAGTGTCATAGAAAGTTAGCTTTTGCTTATAGGCTCTGTAGTTGGCATAGATTCCATGGTGGGGGAATTTCTGTGATGGCTTGGACCTTGAGGGGGTCCACAGTGATGTTGTGTTGGGAAACGATGAACCCAAGGAGGCGTCAAGTGGTGACACGGAATACACACTTGAGGGGGTTCAAGTAGATATTGTATTGACGACACCTTTGGAAGATGATCCGTAAATCATTGATATGTTGAGTGTGTTTCTTGGATTGAGCGGTGAGGTAATCCATGTATGCCAGGATGATATGAGCCAGATCATGAAAAATTTATGTCATGACCCGTTGGAAAGTTGTACCAGTTTTCTTGAGGCCAAAAGACATGACACGATATGTAAAATTTCCCCAAGGGGTAGTGAATGCAGTGTTATATTGGTCGATTAGGCGAATATGAATTTGGTTGTATCCAGAGAAACCATCCATGAAGGACAAAGCCTTGTGGTCGACACAATCATCGATAATTTGTTCGATAAAGGGCATTGGAAAGTTGTCTTTGGGATAGGCGTGATTGAGGTTTATTATCGGACTAATCGATAGGTGAGGACACTAACAAATCTCCCCATATCCACCCAGATCTAGAACAAAACAGGACATGACATGACTCTTTCCCTAAGTTGTGATCATTGAATCTATTAATAGGGAGGAACAAGTGACATACCTTTATATCTCTTCCTTAAGTCTCTGTTGCTCCCACTTCACTCTGGTGCTCTCTTGAGGTCAAGACCAAGACAACACAAACCAACCAAAGTGAAGATAGCACAATATATTCAATGTTAACTTATGCATATGATCAAGGAATTACATAGTAAAGTAAGAGTGACTTTATGGGAAAGGGACATGTTGTTGTATCATATTAATCCATAGTAGAAGATACAACCTAATTGCCTTGATGTTCCAAGATTCCTTTCGGTGACTCTTGGTTCTAACACACACACTTTCTCTTGAACTTGCATGAAGAAGATCCAATTCCTCTTGATAGACCAAATAGAGACTTCAAGCTTCTGTCAAAGCAAGTTTCTTCACACAATTACTTCACCAATTCTTCAATTAATCTTGCTTAACCTTTTCCATGAGAAACCTTTCAATATATAGGAGAAGGAGAGATGGTTACATGGATGATAATAATCCCATCAAATCTGAAAAGTCAGTAAAATGACAACCATATGAATGCCAACTCACTTTTTAGAAGATTCCCTTCTAGAACCCTCAAGACCTCTTCTCTTTTCCACGCTTAAAAACAAGTTCGCACCCTGTTTATAGATAAAACTATGAGAAGTTCGAACCCTAAATGAAGGTGTCCTATGAGAATGAGGGATTAACACATCCTAGGTCATATGCAACCTGTAAACTCACTTTGAAAATGTGTTTTTAGAAGGAAACAAGATCCATTTTTCTCAGGAAAAAAGTCTTGGTTGGGAGCCTGAATACACCATTGTTAATACATCACCAAGATGACCAAAATCATGTGTAACATAATGCCCCCCAAAGTATGAGGCCAGAATTAGTGACATATAAAATACTTTGTAAACTATGCGTGTGTGTTGTAAACCAGGAGTACACCTAATCGAAAACCTGCAAACAACCAAGCATCTGCAGAATATAATACTAGTTCTGAGGTAGGCATTCCCATACTTAGATCACAGACGGATGACATAATGAACATAGGTCATGGCCACCAATCATACACCGTGGATCCATGCCGTCAAAATATCATATAGTCACCAAGAATACACTGTGGATCTATGCAAGAATATTCAAATTAAACGGCATAGCCACGTAACATACAAAGTGGATCTATGTGTCAGCAAATTATACATGTTCCATTGCAATCTAGACCAAAGAGGTGAGACCCAGGGTCTTCAATCCTGTCACCCGAAAGCATGAATCTAACCATGTGATTACATATGTTGGAGTCGAACATGGTAGAAACCACTTGATTACTGGTAAATGATGATACACTTAACAAGTGCAAGGGAAATCACCATTAATGTCAATGACTCCCAGGGTACACTAATACAATCCATTGAATGTGAATAAATGAGTTGAGGTCGAACATTCGACAGAATCTCCTGATTAGGGGTCAATGATGAAAACCCACTGTTGAAAGTGAGGAAACCTACCATTGAGGCATGCAAGTTCCAAGGTACCAAATAATTTCTAAGTCTTGTTTTTGGATAATGAGCTGGAGTCGACGAAACAAAACTCGTCATAGGAGGGCCTTGATGTATCCCCCATCAATGACTCGAAATAAGTAATAGAGTTTGAAGGTGAAACATAGTATGAATATAGATGGGCATGGACAAAGGGAAGGCCAACATAGGGAGAATGGACAATTGCAGATGGCTGACTCAATAGAGGTTTCGAATATACTTCTCTTGAACATATGAATGACACGACCAATGATTTGGAAGCACTGGCTCAGAGACGACTCAGGATATGACCTTGTAGCAAGCCGAATGAGAGACAAATGGATTTCCCAAACAGGCTTCAGATAATGAATAGGGGGTGTCATGTTCAAGAGTTACACTTACTGCCAATAATATGAATACGAAAACACATCCCTTTCCCAAATTTTCCCCCACCATTTCTGGCGACTACCTCTTTATTTTTACTCAAGTTTGAGGAGGATAACATATGCTTGTTGATGTAAGCTCATCCTTCAGATGAGTCCCTCAGAGTATGGTTAACGAACCCTAAGAAGGAGTGGTTTGGTCCCATGACGGGTCTTTCGATGTTTGTTTAACGAGTCCAAAGATAGAAAACTTGAAGGTTTTTCATGATTATAGAGTCTAGAAAAACACTCAAAAGAGAACTCTCTCAGTTACTTTTTCGTAAAGTAGTCTGATGAGACCAAAAAAGAGATAAATTATCGCCCAACAGGTGCTTTCTTCAAATACTTTAATCAGCGTGAAAATAGAAAGATCGCTCGACAATCTTTTCATGTTTAGAGAGTCTAAAAAGAGCTTAAAGAGGACGCTAGGGGGTTCCTTTTTCGTATAACCTTTATGAGCCCGAAAAAGTGATAAAAGTGTGCTCGATTATGTTCTCATGTATTTTCGAGTGTGAGAATGAACAAATACCAAGCTCGAGGTTTTGTCTAAAAACCATAAAAAATAATCAAGCACGCAATGAAAAAGAGAAAATATTCGTACTCCTTCTTCAAAGTCGTTATATCTGCAAAAATTCGCACTCATAGGGCTATTAGGCATTAGGTTTAATGAATAAAACAATTATAAAAATCAACAAAAAATGGTAAAAAGTAAATATAAGTGGGTAAAAGAGATTTTACCATAGTCATTGTGACTTTGCCAAGAATTTAGCCCAAAAACCCCTCTTTTGCCTTTGAATTTCAGTGTTCGATTGCAAAAGGTACAAGCAACCATTTGGAAAACCGTCTCCATTAGTGAGGTAATCTCTCTGTCTTCTACCTTTTCATGGTTCAATTTTTTGTTTTCATTGGAAAATTTCAAGTTTTTGAGTTTGTTTTAGGGCCAAAACTTGCGCCCAGGAATTCTCGCAGGCTAGCCATACGGGACCTGCGAGAATGAATGATTCTCGTAGGTGGCCCCAAAGGCACCTATGAGAACCTCGCACTGTGCTAAAGGGGCACCTACGAGGGCCGCAAAATGAAAATTTACTTTAATTTTTGTTGAATGAAAAATGTGCCAAGGATTGAAAAGAGTTGTCGACCCTCTTCTTATGGTTCTTGTGTAGGCATTTGACCGTCACGATGGTTCTGGAGTGGTGAAAAAGAGAGCATGAAGAAGATGATGCTATTGTTGGGAATGACCCGGGCACCATTTCCACTCTATGAGACCGTGGTCTCCTGAAATTCTTTTGGATCCCGGGTATGAGGGCCGAAGTCAGGCTATTGGAGTACCTCGTTCATATGTGGGATGTGGACCAACAAGTATTCCATGTGGGCATCCACACATTTTCCTTGGATATCGAGGGTGTTTACTTCCTAATAGGACTGTCACGGCATGGGTACCACGCTATATTGACCGGTAGTCGATGTGGTGGGCTGCCTA
The DNA here is from genome assembly GCA_000966675.3 of Picea glauca. Lineage (NCBI taxonomy): Eukaryota > Viridiplantae > Streptophyta > Pinopsida > Pinales > Pinaceae > Picea > Picea glauca. The sequence continues at coordinate 263,628 of JZKD02S1903958.1, forward strand.
TGAGTGAGTATTGTTGTCAGTACTATGTTCCAGAGGCAGAAAGAAGCAAAGGAAAGGTGGCCATTTGGGGGGTCTATGATTTGACCCTTTGCACCATCCTGTTCACTATTTCTCATATGGTTAGGACTGCTACTCCTAACATGGCTCTCTGGAGCTATTTTCAGTACGCCATAGAGTGCATTGAGCCTCAGATCTTTAACTGGTCAGACGCAGTCCTTCGTAGCAAAAAGAGGTAGTTGACAAAATGCAGGAAAGGCGACCTGAAGCAATTCAGGTACGGATCACTTTTGGTGTCCTTATTTCTTGAGAGAGTTCCCTTGCTGAGGTTGCAGGTTGAGTGGGGTTTACCGGCTCCAGAGGATCTAAGAATGTTGAGGTGGTGCAGCCTCATGGCCCGACATGTAGTTGGGCCAATCATCAAATATAACGATTCATTCTTTGACTGGTTGCAACCACAGATGTTGATGGTCGACGATTATGCCTATGCCGGGTTGGATTTCCATGGGGATCTAAATTTGTCCCTACCTGAAGATGCTCAGTGGGGTGACCTAGGTAAGAAGTACACATTTTTTTCTTTTAAATGTTTTTGTAATTTTTATCATATGCAAATGTTTTTATGTTTGTTCAAGAACTGATCAAAAATATCTTTTGAATGACACAGATGTGGGGCCCTACTGACCTCCAGGTACGTCTCCTATTCAGTGATGAGAAGAGGTGGCTCCAGTGCCGTGATGGGATGCTGAAGACTATGAGGCAATGGAGCAAAACTTGGAGGGGTTGACTGCTGACATTTTGGACATGAATATTGGAGAAGTCCCTCGGCATTATCAACGCCATACTGTGGGTGAGTTAGATTCTATTGACCGACTACTTCATAGGTTCACCCGAGTAGTCATGTGTTATCGTGAGCATCACCCATGACGCTTCTTTGTAGAAGCTATGAGCTTCAGATCTTGAAATTTTGGTCTTTGGACAGAACTTTTTGTAAAAAACTTTTGATCGGTATATACATATATACGGCTTCTACCGGCTTATCTTGTGTTGTGTGATACATGTTTTGTGATTGGTTTCTGAATGGACCAAATGTCTATCTAATACATAGTTAGCCAATGCATCAGTTAATGCATTTAGACATCTAGGAATATGTTGATACTCAATATAATCAAAATAACGTTCCAAGAGGCAAATTTGTAAATATACCCGTAATAAAGTAGCACTTCGAATAGCATAGACATTATTTAAATGTAGTACTACTAGCTGCGAATCGAGTTGTTCAACCAGGTGATGGATACCGAGTGAGATAGCATCAATCAACAATTCGATAACGACGCTATACTTTGCAATATTGTTGGTCGCACGACCGAGACACACACCTCGTAGAGTGATATGTTCGTTTGTAGGGGCGTAAATTGCCTAAGCAACAGAAGCAAGGTTCTGAGTACTACGGCTAGAACCATCAGCGAAGCCAATGTGGGGTAGTGAAGACTCCAACATCTGGAAACCAAACACAATGTAACATAAGGGCATAGACTAGATAACGAAAAAAGCACACTACAGTAACACACAAGCAGTATGATACAATAAAATACAAGTACTCATGCATACGTGATCTTAGGCATAGTACTTCTTTAAGTACAACCCATTTCTGGGTTCACTCACAGGGATACCGTCGTAATCTACTAAACCCTAAGCTCCTTTCTCCAAAAGTCGTCTAACGATATAAGGACCTCGCCACATGGATTCGAATTTTCTATCTCTTAGCATATCCCGATATTGTTCGTAAAGGAGAACCAGATCTCCTTCAGAGAAAACATGAGGCTTGACATGTTTGTCGTATTGGGCCTTGACACATTTCTTCTGGGCTTCTATGACTAGAGTAGCATCATGTCGAGTTTCGTCTAATCGCATGAGATACAATAGACATTCTTCTTTGGAAGAAGTGTTTGGGAGGAGTTCGACGGCTAGTTTCAAGGAGGGTATCTCGCATTCAATTGGGAGGATGGATTCAAGACCATAGACTAACCGGAATGGTGTAAACCTAGTAGCAGACTTAATGAACATCCGATAAGCCCATAATGCTGAAAACAACATTGTGTGCCAACTTGTTTTGTGAATCCCTATCATTCATCGAAGCATGGTTATGAGAACTTTGTTAATTGCGTCAACTTGGCCATTGGCTTGTGGGTAATAGGGCGTTGAGTTTTCATGGCGAAGACCCAACTTTTCAGTGAGTTTGGACATCATGAAGTTTCTAAAGTGACTACTGCGATCAATGACGATAGCCCGAGGAACACCAAAACGAGCTATGATGTGATTGAAAATGAATAATGTTTCGGTCTTTCCGGTGTTGTCAAATGTCAGCATCGCCTCGACCCATTTCGTAAAGTAATCTACGGCTACAATAATGTATCCATGCCCCCTGACCGAGTGGGGGTGACATGTCATGAAATTGATATCCCATTTCGCAAAGGGACCGACAGAGACCACAGGGTGAAGAGGAGCAGGATGTGACCGTATTTTATGGTTATAGGTTTGGCAAGCGTGGCATTTTTGGATGGAAATTATGCAATCGTTAAATAAAGAAGGCCAAAAATACCCTGCTCGTAAGATCTTCTGGGAAGTAGCATACTTGGACATATGACCACCACAAGCTCCATAATGGTATTCATTTAAGGCTTTCTCGGCTTTGTCAAACGTGAGGCAGTGTCGAAAAACTGAGTCAATCCCACGACGATAAAGAGTATCACCGAGGATAATATACTGACAGTCTTGGTAGCTTATTCGACGATGGTCAGTACTGGACAAATGGGGTCGGAAAGTCTGGGTTTGGAGATATATGATGATATCTCTGTACCAAAGATCATCGGAACTAATTAGGAAAAGGGATTCATCGGGTAATGAATCGACTGCTACTTTTTCCGTTTTAGAGTAGGGAAAGTAGCATATCAACTCGGCAAACACCAAGGACTTCTTGGACTTAGCTCATCCGAATTCCAAGTCAAACTCTTAGACTATCATGATCCAATTAGAGTATTTTCCCCCTAGCAATTGACGTGTGAGAACGTGTTGCATAGGGTTGCATTTAGAAATTACCATAGTCTTGCGAGAGAGGATATAGTGCCGGAAACGTTGAACTGTGTGGATGGCTGCCAAGGCCAGTTTTTCGACATGTAAATACTTGGTTTCATTAGGTGTTAGAATTTGACTCAAGTAATAGATCACATGTTCGTCATGAGATTCATCCTCCTGAACAAGAACCATAGCGATGGTGTAATCCAAGGCTGTGAGGTAGAGGAAATAATCGCGATTGTAATCGGGGGGGAAGAGAAGCAGAGCACGTGTCATGGACAGTTTCAGAGATTTGAAAGATTTGTTTACAATGGTATCCCATACGAACTTGGACCCCTTTTTGAGTAGTCACGTAAATCCAAGAGTTATCTTGGCATAATTCAGGATGAAACGATGAATAAAATTTGCTTTCCCTTGGAAACTTTGTAATTGGCGAAGCGAAGAAGGAGGAGGGAGATTGAGAATCACCTCGACCTTTAAAGGATCTACCTATATCCCTTGACGTGAAATGATAAAGCCTAGAATTCGGCTGAATTCTATGCAAAAAATGCATTTGTGAGGATTTAAGCGTATATGGTAAAACCGAAATCGAAGGAAAATGGCTCGGAGGTGTATTGGATGATCGACCCAATGCATGGAATGAGTGGGTAAGTCATCAAGATATGGCTGCACAATGTGCTTGATATCATGGAAGGCATAAGACATAGCACACTGGAAAGTTGTGCCAACGTTTTTAAGACCGAAAGGAAGTTTTCGATAGGCAAAAGTGCCCTAAGGACAAATAAAAGCGGTTTTGTGTTGATCCTCGAGAACAATATTGATTTTATTATATCCAGGGAAACCATCCATCAGAGAGAATATTTTGCTTCTGACACAATCATCGAAAATATGGTCGACAAAGGGGGTAGGAAAGTTGTCTTTAGGACAAGCTTTGTTAATATCCCTATAATCAACACACATGCGGATTGTGACAAGATTGGAAACCTAGTCAGTGAGAGCCACCGGATAAATAAAGCTGGCTTTGAAAAGTTTCTCGACATCAAGCTTGATAGTGGTCACTTTACATGGGTGAACTGGATGAAGGCATTGCCAGACAGGTTTAGCGTCTGCGTATGTCTTAATCTCATGTATCACAATGTCGGGATCAATACCCGGAATTTCTTCATAGCTCCAGGCAAAGACGTCACGAAATTATTTGAAAAGTGACTTGTAGGTGAGGATTTCATCAGGGGAACACAAAGCTCCAATATGCACATTTTCGACAATTCCAGGTTTGATGGATATGTCGAGGGAAATAGTGGGTGAGATATTTCTTAAGTTTCCTTCAGAAAACACATCATGTGTGGAGTCAAAAACGATGGAAATGATGACAATGATTGAAGGGGTTGAGATCCATTGGTATCTCTCGATGGTGTGTTGTTATAGGAAGAGGATGGAACGGTGATGTCCATCGTCCCAGGGGGTGTCTTCCATGACAGACATAATCATCTCGTCCATGGGAAAAATGACGCGGAAAGGATCTGGAGATAAATCACCAAGAGAGGGGGTAGAAGGGGTTGTTGATTGAATGGCCTAATAGGCGGATTCGATTGGACTCAAAGGAATTTAGTCACTGTAACGAAGATGATCGCTCAGGTCGGGTACCATCCATGGGTCGTGAGATGCAAGGGTTCTGGTGGAGATCATGTTGATTGAAGTGACAGATAGATATGGAACATCGGGAAGTGGGATGGGGAAGGTGCCCATTAACGAAGAGTCTTTAAGAATACCTACACCGACATTCTCGTATCCGGGGGGGGGTTGGCGATGAATGATATGTTGTCAGTATGCATATCCGAGTTAAAGAAGGCTAATTGGTCAACGGTAATTACCTTTCCTCTATGTGGAAAATGTACAACACGAAAAAGAGTCGACACAATTGCGCGCATGGAATCAATCCAGCTACGGCCAAGAAGAAGGTTGTAATCGAGAGGAGCGTCAAAGATTTTCACTTCAACTTGGACCGTTTTTCCTTCTAACATGATTAGCAATGACAGAAGGACACTGTAAGGCTTAAAACCAGAGACATTGAAGGCTTTAAGTGTGTTATGGGATTCAGTCAAAGAGGGAGAGCCGATGGCTTTCTAGCAGGTAATAGACATGACACACATCGAGGCACCCTCATCGATAATATATCTACAAATGTTTTTGTCGGAGACAATCACTTGTATTTGGAATGCGAGTTGAGGGGGTAACCTTGGAATGTGATCTTCCAAGTCAAAAATTATTAAATTCGTATCTGTTGGGTCAATTCCATTGATAGCTTTCAATAGTGCCTTCCGTTGTATGGGACAACTTTGAAGGACTTCAAGGGCTGACATCGCGGATGGTGCTTGGGACAGATCTTCAACAATACTATAGTTCTGGGAATTACAGGCATGAGGATTGAAAGCCGATTTTCAAACGACACCCTTTGGAGGAGGACGAAGGACTATGTCGAGGCTTGTTCATTCGATATGAAGAGGACTGTTGGTAGGTGGAGTCGCAGGAGATGGTTGGACCAATGAAGGAGGTGTAGGATCAACCTTCTCTTTAGAGGAAGAATAATCTTTGGCTCGAGTGGTAAGTGTGATGTCACTTTGCTTTGAATCACTTGTACACATTAAGACATAAGATGTAGTCGAGGGGGATGGTTGGTCATGAATGACCAGTTGGGCCTGTTGTTGAGAAGGGAAGGGTTGTGGCAAAATGGCCATAGTGGGCGGTTTCGTGGTCACTTGAAGGAACTTAGTAACCTCGGTGCGTCATGGAAAATCCTTAGTCTAGTGATCATCACCACAAATAAGACAAGGGTATCGGGGTTTGCACTTATCCCTATCATCAACAGGTGGTGTTTTGGTTCTCTCTGATTGCGAAGTATTTTTGTCCTCCTTATTCTTACCCTTTGCCTTTCTGGATTTGTTTTTACCGGTGGGGGTAGATTGAACAACGTTTACCTCAGAAGTCTTGCCAGTGGGAGGGGTAGGAGACGGAGCATTTTGAACATTAGAAGAAATGGGTTTGGGGCTGTTGCCAGAGGTAGAATGTGGTTGGGCATGGAAAGTGCCAATCACACCATTGGCTGCATGAGAAGCAACAGGAGTAGTTGAAGTGGTGGAAGTAGAAGGACGAGGTGCATTAGGGAGTAATTCGTAAAGAGAAACGAGATCAAGGTATTGAGCATGACTAATGACCTGTTCTTCTGTGACAACTCCACCCATGGTGATATCACGACCGATGTCGTTCATGAAGGATTTTGTGAACCACTCTGCTAGGAACTGATCGGGCAGTTTGAGTTTGATGAGACGTCGTCGTCGTCGCCACTCATGAATGTGATCGGAGATATGAGTGGCTTTGTTTTGTTTGAAAGAACTCAAAATCTCTGTCCCTGTTTCATAAAGGATCGGTAACTAGTAGTGGGTGAGGAAAGCCATAGCAAGGGTGTTGAAGTCGGTGAAGAAACCTCATGGTAATTCTATATACCACTTCACGACAGAACCTATGAGATTTCCTTGAAAAAGGCATAAATGAATAGAGTCATCCATCAAGGAGATTTATGAGAACCAAAGGTGAAAAGTCATGACGTGATTGTTTGGGTCCTCTCCTACTTTGCCATCAAATTTAGTGATGTCAGATGGTAGCTTGGATGGTATAGCGGGCCATTGGGGAGAGTGTCGGATCAGATCATTTAAAATCCTCGACAGATCTGGGAGGTCCAGGGTGGATAAGAAAGGTAACTTTCTATTCACATGCGAGTACCGGTGGCTTTGGGGAGGAAGTCTCATCAGCAAACCAGTGGGACCATAAGTAGTCTGCATATAATGCGAAGATCTAGGCAGATTCGATGGTGGTTGTGGAGGCAAGTAACTCATAGGGTTGTACCCTTGAATGGGGGCATGGGGTTGAGCATTCAAGACCCAAATAGGATTGGACATACCTGGATATGGTTTTCCTATAATAAGGGGTATAATGGATGTAGCTTGAGGTTGTTTCCCCCAGTCGATTGGGGATTATGTTATATCATATGGTTCCAATACTGAGCCAAGGATGGAGGTATGTTTTTTCCATAGGGTGGGGTTGGCTGGGGTTGTCCTCCAATTGGGGATTGTGTGAAAATTGGGGGTTGTATTCCAATTGGGATTTGTGTTCCAATTGGGATTTTCCTTGCAAGGGGGGGTTGAGTCAAGCCTCCTTGGTGAAATTTTCCACCAACAGGAATCTAGTAATTCGGTGTGAACGATGGAATGGTACCACTAGGATCAACACTTCTGATAGAGGATGGAAAAGGTCCTCTGAAAGGGGTCTGAGGAAGTGCCGAAATGAAACCAGGAGGAGAGTTCCCAGAAGAAGTGGGGCCACCAGGAGTTCCAGATGTGATTTTCATAGGAACAAGAATAGAGGCATTCAATGCATGGTATCCGGGTGGAAGTGTCGGGGTGACTCTGGGAGAAAGTGGTGTGCCAATGGGGGCTTGTCTAGCCACAGTAATCTCGGTGTGAAGATTCATAGAATCTGTGTAATGGACCATTTGTAAAGGGAGAGTCAAGATGTGGTTAGCTCGTGGAGTTTCTGTACTAGGAAAATAATAAGCAGTAGTAAAAGGTATTGCATCTGGGTCAGAGGTTTCAGGAAGCACGAGACAGTGATATCAACACCTGCTCCTGAGCCAAAGAGATCTCGTCTAAATATGCCAGTAGTCCAAAAAGGATCTTGACCCTCAAGTCCTAGGAAAGGTCCAGTCAGTGATCCAGAAGACAGAACAACCAAGTCTCCAGAAGAATTCACTCGCATAATACGTCTCTTAGAGTCAGGGTGAAGTCGAAATTCCTCTCGAGAATTGGAAATTTGGAATCATTCTAGAGAGTCATTTATTTCCACTCGTGGAGTGGTGACATCTTGGACTTCACTCTATTGAGGAGAGCCCTCCCGTGAGTTGGTAGGAAAGGGTTGAGAACCTTCCATATTTTCTGGGGGTAAGCCTTGCATTCTACGTGAATGAAGTGGAGGGTCAATTGTGAATGAGTTAAAAACTTAACGACGTGGAGGGTCAATTGTGAACGAGTTAAAAACTTAGGAAGAAAATTCTATGGTCAACTTGGGTAAACAAAAAACACATGCTAGTAACAAAAATCTAGGAAGCAAAACCAAGCAAACAAGACCTTCTAATTACGAAGTCACTAGTTTGTGATGAAATGCAACGTCACAACGATGAGACAAGAAGGGGCTAGGCTAGGGTGGAAAATTTATGTTGACGACCTACTTAACGGACTTACAACCTGGTGCAAGCTCCCACACATAATCATTGGTATACCCTCCAAGTAGCTCGAGTGAGTTTGGCCAACGTCGATTCCAGGTACTGTGAAGACTTGCCCCTTCACAGTCACCTTGTGTAAGACCTTATGAAGATAGGCCACTGAGGTTACCACCAAAAACAATAAAGACTAGGGGGATAGTCGACAGTCTGATCCACATGCAAGGGCAGGGTATCTAGCCCGAAATCAGCTTGAGAGGCTTCCACTCATCATTGTGGGTATACCTCCAAGTGACCCCCATAATATGTGCAATCTCTACACCGATATCAACAAAGTAGGGTGAGTAACTCTTTCAATATCAATGCAACCTTGGGTTTGACCCTTGTGTGAGAAGGGATTCCCAGGACAAAATGTTGCAAATGGAATTTGACACTCCTTACCACAAGATGCTATTGTTTATTTTGTGATTTGGAGAGTGTATCTCTCTGCCTATTCCAAAGCTCTAGCCTAGCTAATGTTGGTGTAATAGAGTCCTAGAAAAGAGTTACTAGTTAAATTTTAAAATTGCGCAATATTATTAAAGGTTGTTGTTACTCAAAGGAAACAGAGATGAAACCGATGTTGTGTGAGACTCTGACCCAACAATGCATCGATAAGAATGAAAGATATCAATTCTTGTTCGATGAATCCTATTTACAGAAGGAAAAGAGGAGTTTTCTGGAACAATCTTGAACTACGATATACAATCTTCTTTGAAATGCAATATCAACAAATCATGAACAATGCCAATTCTCTATTTGTTCTATTTCAATCAATTGATTTCCAATATTTTCAAAATAAAAATTCTTTTAAAAAGAATTTTTTTTTTTACTTTTCAAAAAGAACCACACAACGGTGGTGGAACTAAGGAAAACCAATAACTAATGAAAAGAAACATACAAAACCCAAACCAATCTTTCAATGAAGACAAAAATGACAAGCAGACAAGGCTAGTCTTTTCAAATGCATGAGGGCAACAATATTCCAACCAATGGGCAATTGAGAAAGACAATTAATCCCAACTTTTAAACTAATCACCGGCTCCCTATCAAAGAAGCACTCAGATTCCAGGATCGAAGATTATATCCTTGCTAAGAAAAGGTCAAGAGATGACAGTTGAGAAAAAGAATGAACAAGAAGAGTCTTTGATTTCCGAATCTGAAGTCAAGAAACAATCAATCAGTGGTCCAAGAAGTTCTCTTCAGACATACATACAAATCTAGGTTTCTGAGCATACAAAAACCTTAATCCTAAAATTTTGCAAAATGGGTTCGCAGGCAAGCAAGGGTGTACAATGCGAGAATGGAGCGTTCTCGCAGGTTAGCCACAAGTAGATTGCAATAGGTTTGCACTGGAATGCACAGTAGGGTGCAAACTCCAGTAGTTCTCATAGGCAAAAGAAGGGTTCAGTGCGAGAAGGCCTGAAACTAGGAAAAATTTGGAAAGAAGACAAAGTTTTTGAAGGGATTTATGGACCCAGAGAGTCTATCAGGGCCTCTTGAAGACTCAGAGATCGATAGAAATGAAAAAAGGTAAGGGAAGAGAAAATGGCCAAGGAAACACACCAAAAAACACTAAAAATTGGGTTCCCTCCCCAGTGGAGTAGCCAATCTTGTTATCAGACTAATCAGTAGGTGCAGACACTAACAGATCTCCCTAGATCCACCCGGATCTAGAACAAAATAGGACAGGACACGACTCTTTCCCTAAGTTGTGATCATTGAATTTGATAATAGGGAAAACAAGTGACATACCTTTATATCGCTTCCTTAAGTCTATGTTTCTCCCACTTTTCTCTGGTGCTCTCGTGAGGTCAAGACCAAGACAACACAAACCAACCAAAGTGAAGATAGCACAATATATTCAATGTCAACTTATGCATATGATCAAGGAATTACACAATAAAGTAAGAGTGACTTTATGGGAAAGGGACATGTCATTGTATCATATTAATCGAAAGTAGAAGATACAACCTAATCACCTTGATGTTGCAAGCTTCCTTTCAGTGAATCTTGGTTCCAACACACACACTTTCTCTTGAACTTTCATGAAGAAGATCCAATTCCTTTTGATAGACCAAATAGAGCCTTCAAGCTTCTGTCAAAGCAGGGTTCTTCACACAATTCCTTCACCAATTCTTCAATTAATATTGCTTAACCTTTTCCATGAGAAACCTTTCAATATATAGGAGAAGGAGAGATGTTTACATGGATGAGAATGATCCCATCAAATCTGAGAAGTCGATAAAATGACAACCATATGAATGCCAACTCATTTTCTAGAAGATTCCCTTATAGAACCCTCGAGACCTCTTCTCTTTTCCACGCTTAAAAAAATTTTTGCACCCTGTGTATATAGAAAAATGTGAGAAGTTCACACCCTAAATGAAGGTGGCCTGCGAGAATGAGGGATTCTTGCACCCTAGGTCATATGCAGCCTGCAAACTCATTTTGAAAATGTGTTTTTGGAAGGAGACAAGATCCATTTTTATCAGGCAAAAAGTCCTGGTTAGGAGCCTGAATACACCATTGTTAATACATCATCAAGATGAAAAAAATCATGTGTAACAAGGTCAGAAAAATCGGTATAGGCCCGAAAAGTGGCTTTTTTTTTGTTAACAGGGATGGGGTTCGAGACCCATGATATATATGCGATGGGGTATATGAACCCTGCAACGCGTAATTTGTCAATTTTGGCTTTGATGGTTGTTGCTTTGGATGGGTGTAGTGGATGTTGCTTTTGTCGTACATGTGTGATATCATGCCATGTGTCTATACGATGCTCGACAATAGAGGGATCAAGGACATGCATCTTTGTGTATGACCAGGCAAAAATGTCTCAGTATTTCTGGAAGAGAGATTTGTAAGCTATGAGTTCTTCAGGAGAGCATGCGACGCTTATGGTGATTTCCTCTACAACTCCAAGTTTGATGGAAATATCAATTTTGATGGTGGGGGAAATGTTGGCCATGTTTCTTTCTTCAAAATCATCGAGGGCAGGGATATGTTTATTGAACCAATCTATATGCCCTGATGGGAGAAATTCTTTGGTTTTGATTGCATATATGGAGTTTTGGTTAGGAGGCGCAAAGGCTTCTTATGAAAGAAAGAGTTCTCTATGATGGAGTGGATCCTACGGGCAATCGAGGGTAGTTGATTCCTCGAGGATGTCTTCATCGCAGTGGAACTATCAAGAATATAGGGGATCCAAGAGAGTAACATTGGTAATTGTCACCATGTGGTTGTCTTCTGGTGGTGAAGAGGTAGGGGGGGTGATGCAAGGGGGTTGAGATGGTTCGTTCAACATAAACCAAATATCAAGATATTGTGGGTTGAAAATGGTAGTCAGGCGTAAAATTTCCATGGGGAAATGAATTGGATAATTAGGGGGATTTGGGGGAAAATATTCATATAAACTATCCAGGAACCATGGGGGAGTAGGGAGTGCCTCATGCTCAAGAGAGAAGATATGAAAAACATTAGGTGATGTAGTAGGGGTAATCATTGGTTCTGCTAGCAGTGGGGGGGTGTAGGATTTTGAATAAGGGCCATTTGGCAACACCTGTGTTCAATGATCATAGGAAATTGATATGTGAAATGATCAAGTGATTCACATAGAGAGAAAGGACATATCATAAATTCATTAATTGAGGTCATGACATAGTGGATGTCAGTGACATGTGGTTGAGATGACATGGATGGAAGGGGTTCTTGCTGAAATCTTTGGCGGACTGTCGTTAGCATTTGCCAAAATTGAGGTAATGTTAGGAAATGGTGGGTGTAATGACCATACTATGAATAGATGGAGCACGTTAATTTGGTTCACAACCCGTTGCTACCTATATTAGGGGATGCAGTGGTAGTATTGGAAATAATGACGAGTGGTGTTGTTTCCCGAGGGAGTTGAATTAAATTGTGTAGCTCGGTAAGAGACGAGAATTTATTGATGCGATGTTCATATTTCTCGCATAGTGCGTAAGGAGGTTGAACTCGTGGGGGAAGTGGAGCAGTGGGATATTTCTTCTTCCGTATGCCCCTAGTTGTAGTAGTGGCACTAGCGAGTGGGGTGAGGGTGGTGCAGTTGGAGTAAGTATTGGAATTTGCATTGAGATTCCTTTTGTTTATGGAGGGAGGGATGGTTGAGGGACCATCGTAGGTGGATGTAGATACCATAGTGGAAGTGCCAGCACCATATTGGCAAGGGTAAGCATTGCGGCTACTTGGAAAGATTGTACGCCTGGTGGGGGGTAAAAGAAGGGGATTTGAGTAATGGCTTGGGGGACTATATCCCAAACTGGTATGTGGCCCTACGAGAGGGTAAAGTTAGGAATAGGTGGAGATGAAGATTTCTCAAGGGATTCCCGAGGAAGGATCTTTATGACTAGTGGGACGTCAGATAGTAAGGAAGCCTTTGTGTGAGGAAGGGTATCTCTAGTTTCTATTCCATTGGATGAGATGACATAGACTTGTGCTGAGGGATGTATGAGCAGTGGTGCTCCATGGTATGTCCCTAGAAAGGATGGGTCTTTGAAAATTTAGAGACCCATCTCGATGAGTGGGAATGCATAGGGATTAGTGTGGACGAAAGGTAAGATGTTATCGATGTTGGAGTAAGGGTTGGGCTCATAATGTGACACTTGGTCAATGGTGACAATCTTCCCATTGTGGGGGAACATCATGGTTTGAAACATAGAAGAGGCGAATGCCTTCATAGCATACATGTAGCTATGAGCAAACAATATATTGTAATCAAGTGGGGCATTGATAAACTCAATGTCAATAAGGATATTTTTTCCCCTAAGTTCAATAGGGACATTTTGGAAGAGCCCTTCGGGAGAGGATGGTCATCCATCATAAGTTGTCAAAGTGATGGCAGATGGTATGTGCTCGGGGGAGCCAAGTTTCTTCCATATGGATTTGGACATGATGCATGTGGAGGCACCTTCATCAATGATCCACCGATGAACTGTGATGTTCCAGATTTTAACCGGTATTTGGAAAGCTACCAGAGAGGGGAGATGGGGTTCCCCACTATCAAGATCAAAGGTGATGAGTCGTGTGTTAGCAGGGTCGAATACCCCCAGGGCAGAAAGTAATGACTTCCATTGAGTAGGACAGGTTTGACGGACTTCTAAAACTTACATGGCAGTAGGAGATTGTGCCAAGTCATCCACCAGACTATAATTGTGGGCCGCCCTAGCCTGAGGGTTGTTGACATTCGATTGCAATGGGATGCGAGGAATACGAAGGGGTATCTCACTGTTAGGGCGTGGAATTATAAAAGGTGGTACACTTTTGACTGGGGTTTCTTCTGAGGTAGTGGGATCAGGGTCAGGGGGTGCACTGTATTGATGACTATGCATTTGTAGAAGAACTTCTTCCTTGCTAGTGAGGAGGATAGTGTGATCTGTAGAAGTGTCGGGGTGTACATATTGTCCCATCTATGGTGGGGTCGACTGCATCTCCCGTTGGGTGTTCATCACCACTTGGTGTGGAATGGGATTTTGCAACACAACTGGGGGTGGTTGCTGCACATATTGTTGTGGGGCCTGCTGAGGAGCAGGTAGTGTTGGGGAATGTGGTCCATTTCTAGATTATTTCATCCGTTTAAAGTCAACGATTTGAGGAAAATGGTGATTATAATGGACATACTCACCGTAAAGGGCACAAGGGAAGTTTCTCCAAATATTGTTTTTATTCTTCCCTTGACGTTTGTTATTATTTCCCTCTTGGGGGTTCAGTTTCCTTTGATTCTAGTTGCCCCCGACAGGTTGGTTTTGTTGGGGGTGATTCCCTCCTAGTCTTAGATTATTATTGTTTTAGTTTTTTCCTTTCTTTTTGGAATTATTCAACTAATGGGTCGGATTAGTTGTATTCAGTTGTTCAAAATTGTGGACTTGCTGAATGGGATAGGGCTGAACAAAGTTAATCCCAACGTGTGGTTGTCCATGTGGAGAAGAAATGGGCTGGGGAGGACCAGGAAATGGGAAGTACAGATTATGTTGTGGAAATGATCTGTAAGGTACATAGGAAGGCATGGTGCTTTCACTAGTGCTTAGGGTGTAAGCAGAGGTATAGGTGTTTCCAAAACTAGGTTGAACAGTCAGGCACGTGATGGGTGTCAGTCGAGGTCCACTTATGGGTGGAGGGAGGGAAACAAGGTATGGTTGTTGATAAGGGGGAGGAGGGTAGTAACGATTTCCTTCATATACTGGCGGATATGGAGGTGTACCATATGTAGTTGGCTATGGGGGGTATGGATTGTGGTGTGTTGTGGTACCAATCAATCCATCCATGGAGTGAGACATCCAGGTTTTTCCTGGTTGAATGGCACAAGTCTCAGGGCATCAGGTAGTATCGTATATAAGTATCCCGACTGTGAATAAATGAGTTCAAATTGTTGAGCCTTGCTGATGGCTTCTTCTTCAGAATGGGGGAAGGTGGTGGCCACATCCTTGGCAAGAAGGGAAACAATTGATTTGAGAAACCAATTGAGGCATTGTTGCTTGGTGGCTTCAGCTTTGGATAGACTACGTCGCCGACACCATTCGTGAATGTGGTTAGTGACGTGTGTGGCGGAGGTTTGTTTAAACTATAAGAGTAGTTCGAGACCATTGTCATGACATATTGGGATTTGAAAGAAGGTAAAAAATGATCTAGCCAAAGATTCAAAGGTCACATGGGACGCAGATTTTTGTTCTACATACCACTTGGCTGATGAGCTAGTGAGTGTGCGTTGAAATAACCTCAATCAGACAGAGTCGTCCATGATGATATTTGAAGAGCAACATAAGTGGAAGGTCATGATATGATTGGCCGGGTCATCTCTCTCTTTTCCTTCGAACTTGGGGATGTCTGAAGGTAGTTTGGTAGGCATTGTAGGCCATGTGGGGTTGTGCAATATAGGATCATTGGTGAGCTTAGTCAAATTCGGTATGTTGAGGGAAGCCAGGTAGGGCATATGGGGTGGTGGTGGAGGGTTAATTCCCATCATGGTGGGAATGGTTTGTGTACCTGACCCCTAAGGAGGGTTAGTTCCAACCATGGTGTGAGTGGTTTGTATACCTAACCCGTGAGGGGTGTTAGGTGGGTTTGTACTTCCCCTTTGGGGAGAAATTTGTTCCCTGCTTCCTTGTAGAGAAAATCTAGTGGATGGTTGACTGTGGAATGTGGACCCAATTAAAGTGGAACCAAGAAAATTTGATCCCAAAACAATAGCACTCGCAGGGGTGTGAGAGGGTTGGGCCAATGAGCTGGCGAGGCTAGGAATGCCTCCTAAAAGAGCAGGGAGGTTCTCTAAGCATATGGAACGGTGGGGATTCTATGGGTCCCCTATGATGTCCAACTAGCAGAGTGGACATGTGCAGATGGTGATGAGAGCAATAAATGAACAAGAGTCTTTGTGTGACTTGAACCTTCAGAACATATCTCACAATCATATGTAATAACAAGGGAATCATACATAAAGAAATTGATAAAGAATCATACATGTGGATATGTGGTTTTTGTCTGCATGGGAGAAAAAGGAAAATAAATGCTCGTGTCCTAAGAGATGTAACATCCTTCCCCTCAAATATCACCCGACCTTCCAATAGTACTCAACAATGGGGTCTGAAGCCACCAGAAAAGAAACTATTGAAGGATGAAGAAATCAATTATAATGAGCGGTAGAGGGTGCATATCCTGAAAGAGCTGGCGATATTTCCCAATAGCCACAGAAAATCCGATCAAGGTGAAATTGCAGCTCACAATTTCCACCTGGGTTGATGTCCTAAAATTTGGTCACAAGGTACCTCAGTCAAAGTGCAACATTTAGATTTTCAACCTTAGAAATGGGTCACGGGCTGGATCCCATCCAAGAGGTGGGTGCCTCAAGGGGGGACACACAGAAAAACTGAACCTCGACCTTCAACCCTTCATGGGTATCTCCCTGCCTTATGGTGTAGGAACACTTGACTTGGAGGATTTAAAAGTTCCCTATTTTTCAACTTCTAATGTTTGAAGATGTGAGAACCAGATAACTGGGAGTTATTTGAATGCTTATCCCTAAGATCCTACCTAGACTAAAAAATTTCTTTTGGCACCTCCTGTGGAGGAAAACTTAGTGAGTTTTTAGAAAAAATTTAGATGTGGTTGTTCGAGATATTGGGGGTGTGAACCAATCTCGTTCAAATTAAGTGGGAGTGGATAGTTTCATCAAGAAAAGGGTGGGGCGTTTTGGAATCCCTTTGGAGGAAACTTACTTCAACCTCCATGATTTGAGATGAAAACTATGTGAGTGAGTAGTGACTTTGTGTGTGAACAAGTGAACGTGTGATAAATTTTTAATAAGTTAGGTGTCACCTTGCAGCATGTGGACTTCGTGTGGTCCTTACAAGTCTTGATTACCTAACTTACTATATGCCATTGGTACAAACTTTCAAAATTTTAAAGTCACTAGAGAACTAGCATGTGGACATGTGGGTCCTTACCAATCCTTTAACTCCCTAGTGTGATCTAATATAAGAAAGCTTCAAGAAACTATCCTAGTTTGTGGACATGTGGGCATGTATGGGCCCATTACAAAACCTTTAAACTTCCCTAGTGATGTAATCTAAGAAATTAATTTCAAAACTATCCTATCTTTGTAGCATGTGGGCATGTATGGGCCCTTACAAATTTATGATGTGTTTGAAAATGAAACTAAGAGGATTCCTGCGGGGGTTGTTTTAATCTCCTAAAGATTTTGTCTTTAAGGGAGATGAAACTTTCCCCCAATCATTTTTGTGATTCTCAAGATCACTCTATGGCACAAGAGAAGAGCATACTCAATGATTGACATTCAACTTCTGGTCCCAATCCAAGTGTGATTATATGTGATATAGAATTATTCCAAATTAACTTTAATCAAAGCAAGCCATCCATGTGGCAAAACGAAATCAAAAAGAGGATAAATACAGATTTTAACCCCCTAAGTGCCTATGTTTTGACTAACCCTTCATGTGAAGAGGGAAAATAAGTGTGTTGCATATTACAATTTGCACAGAATCAAGCTTAATAAGGATATGGGCCTTCAAAAAATCACAAAAACCCTTACAATGTGCGAATTTCTAGACAGATGTGTGGGTCACAGAGTACACAGAGGCACATGTGGCACTAATGCGCAAATAAATAACAACTTGTTGGCGCAGGTACACAGAATGCATTGAGAAACACAGATAGGTTGGCGCACGTGCTTGGAATACATGCCTGTGGTTTAAAAAACTCGTTGTTACACGACCAGGAAGAAAATTTCGGATGAAATTCTCTCAGCTCAACTCTGAATTTAGCTTCTTGCAGACAGGCTTGGGTCAGTTATGGTTCCTACAAGTTAAATAAACCAAAAAGAATTTCTCAAATAACCCAAATGGGGAGGAAATTAAAACCTCTCCCCAGTGCAATCTCCAATATGTTGTATCCTTTTCGTCACCTAAATGAGCAAAAGAAGGACACTTACAAGTCCAGTTGGATTAGCTAGACAAGATAGAAGTGAATGCAAGAGTTAGAAACATTCAACATAAGAAATAAACAAACAACTAAACTAAAAACAATAAAATAAACTAAACTAGTGTGCATAAGGATATTAGAATAAAAAACAAACAACATTCATGCCACCAATGGATAGCTTGTATTAGTGGGAAAACACCAAAGAGAAAGGGAGACTTATGGGTCCCCACTTCCTCCAAGGGAGGGCTCTTGAACCCCCAATGATTGAGCTCTTCTTACAAATAACAAACAAGAATGAATAAATCCAAATCTCATTCACTCAAGAGGTGATGTGAATAGCTCAATGAAATGGTGCTTGTATTCTCCAATGAGGAAAGAGGTTCCTTACAGGAGAATATAGGCAACATAACAATACAAATAGATTCTTGAAAATGTAGTGCACCCATGGCCTCTTTTTATAGCACATCTTTGAGGCATTATCAAACCGGTCTTTAGTGTGAACAAGGGGCTCTTTAGGGAACCATTAGGTCTTTGACCAACCCCCCACTTGGATTCAGTTTGCATTTGGGTGTCAAATCGACTTGGGAGATGAACCTGAAGTGGGTGGAAGGTTGAAAAAAATCATAATGCTTCGTTCTGAGGTATGCACAGATTTTTTCATCCACAGCCACACATCGGGCACATATGCGCTTTTCTAGTGTTTTCGACTAGCACATGTGCACACGCTTCCTTTGTATTATGAGCACATGCTGATTTTATAACCAATTGTATAGTTTTGTGCGCTTTGGAAATGCATTTTTTGGGCCATGGATGAACTAATAGGTGTTTGGAGATGCTAGATTCCTGTAACCATTTGTGGACAATATTTCAATGATAAAACTAGTGAAATAACTGTCTATCTGAGTGTACCAAGAACATGGTGCTTGCTTTAGCCCATACAACGCTCTTTTGAGTCAGCACACATGTGACTCACTGCTGAAGATCTCAAATCCTTCAGGATTCTCTATGTACACATCTTCCTCAATGATCCCATTGAGAAACACATTTTTTACATCCATTTTATGAATGTGCTAGCCCATCTGCACTGAGAATGCAAAGATGGATGTTATGGAAGAGCACCTTGCGACAGGTGAAAAGGTCTCGTCATAATCTATCCCCTTGATCTGTGAGAATCCCCGGGCCACAAATCTAGCCTTGCATTTATCTACACTCCCATCAACAACATGCTTTACCTTGTAGATCCATATTGAACCTACCACTGATTTGTCGACCAGTCTTGGGACAATTTCCCATGCACTATTTTTGACAATGGAGTCATACTCCTCCACCATTGCATATACCCATGTGGGATCCTGCACTGCTTCATGAAAGGAAGATGGTTCAATCACAATAAATTTGCTCATGAGAGCCATGTATCCAGTAAATTGGTCAGGAGAGTGTCTCTGTCTGCGCTGTGAAGTAGGGGCTTCTACATTCTTTTCAACTTCTAGTTTCAATCTATCAACTTCCATGGTGTGCTTTCTGTCATTTCTGATGGATGGCTCTGCATGAGTGGATTCCTCCACTCCATGAACCTACTCATGTGGATGATCCAAATATGGAGACTCATCTTTGGGAACCAACAGTTCCTCCTCTACATGGAAGTCCAAATCCCTCTCAAGGGACAATTGCATGGTTTTCCCCTCATCAAACTTTATATCCCACCGCACAATAGTCATTCTGCTATTTGGAAAATACACATGATAATTATGGGGTGTTTCTGTGTACCCCACAAAAATCCCAACTTTAGTAGTTTGTTCCAGCTTCTTCCTGGCATCCTTGGTCACATGTACATAAATAGATGAGCTAAAAATCCTAAAGTGTGAAACATTAGGTTTCTTACCAGTGAAAGATTCTTTAGGTGTACTCATGCCAAGTACTCTATGAGGACTATGGTTTTGCACATAAATGACAGTATTGCATGCTTCTTCCCACAAATGTATTGGTAGGCCCTGATCATGCAACATCGCTCGTGCTACACCCATGATTGTTCTTTTCTTCCTCTCCGCGACCCCATTTTGCTATGGGTTATGAGGTGCTATGAGTTCTCTTCGAATTCCTTCTTTGCTGTAGAAGTATTTGAATTCGTTAGAGATGTATTCTCCACCATTATCACTCCTCAGAGCCTTCACTTGCTTCCCTAACTCTTTATCCACCAATGCTTTAAACTCATAGAACTTTGATAATGTTTGATTTTTCTTTTGCATGAAGAAGATCCAACATTTACGAGAAAAGTCATCAACAAAAATAAAATAATACTTATGTTTTGTTGTTGAATAAACCGAGAATGGTCCACACACATATGTGTGAACTCTCTCTAGAATCACCGAAGCATGGTTCTCCTTTTCATGAAAGGTGTACTTTACATACTTCCCCATGGTGAAACACTTGCACTGATCTAACTGAGCAAGTGTTTCCTTTGGAAGTCTAGTAGATATTTGTTGCATGATTTTTAAGGTTCCATGATGAAGATGGCCCAATCGCCTGTGACATAATTCACCCTCATCTTGGTTCACCAATTTTTGTGCCTTGCCCATCATGGTAGCGCAGCCATATACCTCCATCTTGTAGAGATTCTTAACTCGAATCCCTATCCTCTTGAATTGAACCATTGTTTTATGTCACAGAAAATCTTTTCCATCACTGAAAAAAACGTCATAGCCTCTCTCCTCCAACATTGCGACTAAGACCAGGTTTTTCTTCAGACTTGGAACATGCATAAAATATTTCAATTGAAATGGTTTACCTGAATCCCTCTAAAAGGTAATGGTACCAATTCCAGTCTCATTGTATTGTCCACCGTCGCCCATCTATATATTCATTTTGATATCTTTCTCCTCCAAGTCACTGAAAATATCCTTATCTCCCATCATGTGGAAGGAAGCACCACTATTCAAATACCACACCAATCCCAATGCACTTGACGTCATGCATGTGATCAAGGATAATTCAAGTTCAAATTGCGAGGCAAGGGCCTCACTAGCTGCAGCTCCAATAACCTTATTGTTCTTCTTCTTCTACAAACAGTTAGTAGCGAGATGCCCATGTTCGTGACAGTGAAAACACTTCACTTTGGACAAATCCAGCTTCTTGACTTTAGACTCACATTTTGAATGGAATTTCTTCCCCTTCCCTTTCCTTTCCTTGGAATCCAAAGCACAATCCTCTTCATCATCATAATTTGATGAAGATCCATCTCTGGTGTTCCTCCTCAACTCCTCCTACACTAGATCCGACCATAGTTGTCCCCAAACTGGCAATTTTTTCCTTCCATTGATAGAGTCTTAATAACTGTGCCAACTATTGAGAACTCCCAGGAGCACCAAGATCACCAAATAATCATCAACAATTTTTATTCCCACACTCCCCAGCTCATCCCAACATTGGAGAAACTTCCTGAGATATTTTCGAATGGAGTCGCCCTTCTCCATCTTGATTTTACTGTGTTTATCTTTGAGCGCCAATTTCCTATGGTCGTTGTTGTTTTGGAATATATCCGTCAAATCCTTCCACATTGCATATGATGTGGATTTCCCATGGAGGTTTGAGACAATGTCATCTCGTACTCCCTCCAACAGGATCCTCCTCACCTTTACCACTTTCTTTTGCCATGCATCAAGATTTGCAGCGTTTGGCTTAGGAACATCTTTGTCAATGAATTCCTTCAAGCCATTGTCTTTGAGTACTGCCTCCATCCCGTCCTTCCAAGAAATGTAGTTCTAGATTCCCTCAAGTGCATAATCTAAACTCAAGCCATTGAAATCCATTTCGATCTTGAATCAGTTGTAGAACCAAGAAAGTTTTTCAGCAAATTCAAATTCTATCTAGTGACAAACTCAGCTTCTGCAATTTTCTACGCTCTGATACCTTGTAGAAATTTCAATACAAATTATGTATTTCCTGGATTATATTGATCTAATAATTATATGCCACTATTAAATACATAATCTCTTCTACAAATATTCTTGCGGAATTTAATACATGATCGCCAATTGCAATATCAAGAAGAAAGATCAATCACACATAACACAGATGTTTTTACCAAGAAAGCATAAAGATAAAAACCCCACTATCATATATTATGTATATATCATGGATCATGAAACAATATCATACAAAACTCTAATCCAAGAGATCTCAGTACAATATACAATCATCTCACACTATCATACAAAAATTGGCAAATTCATGTGCCAATTTACTACCTCCAAACAACCTGCCTCCTCTGCACAATCCATGCTGATGGAAATACCTATAAATGAATGAATCCCCTTGCCTAGGCTGTACATACCTAATTGTAACATCCAATGTTGGTGTGGTTGCATGAGTGGACCCACTAAATTCACAATTGATAGTCAAACTGTCCCTTTCACCTGTTATCTCAATTGGGTCTCTGCTGGATCTGACATGCATCTAGTTAACAATGGTAAATCTTCAGTTGCATGTGAGATCATTGATTGTGAATTTAATTAATAATTAATTCACTGATCTCTCACTAGTGTAAGTTTAGTTACAACTAGTACAACTAAGCTTAACTCACTTAACTGAGTTAAACTAATTTACAGCTCACATAACTACACATATAACTTGGTTACAACTTCAAATCACTCAGTTACAACTAATTTGACTTGCATGTCCCACCAATCAACCTTTGAACTTGAAATTTCTATAGCTAATTGATTTTCCACTTCAGTTAACTATTTCCAAGTGTTGATTGAGAATAGATTAATATTTATTGTCCAACTATTATTAATGGAAAATAATAGTCGACATACATCTATAAATAAAATTCCCTCACCATATATAAATAGACATCATCTATAAATAAAATTTTCTCATCATCTAAAAATAGACTTCCACCTAAAAATAGCCTGAGGCTCCATCCTAGTGTAGGTGCATAATTTTCACTAGGATCTTCTTGTTGAATCTCAACAATCCCTTAAAGACAATTATCTGCTACCTAAAATGGATCATGTTTTGGAAAAGGTGGTTGGGGATAATAGTATGTTTATGATTGAAGGTTTTTTTAGGTTAGAATCAGATTGCAGCCCACGAAGATGATAAGAAAAAAAAGCATTCACCGCTCCGTGGGGTACTTTCATGTATGAAAAAATGCCATTCGGTCTGATGAATGCAGGGGCCACTTTCCAACAAGCAATGTACATCGCCTTTGTCGGTGAGAGAGATAATTTTTTCGTTATTTATCTCGATGATTTAACTGTTTTTTCTAAATCTGATGCAGAGCACTTGGTACACCTCAAACAAACATTCAAAAAATGCAGTAAATTCGGTTTGTCTCTAAATCCCAATAAATATCATTTTGCAATGCAAGAAGGTAAAATCTTGGGCCATATAGTATCTAGGGAAAGAATCAAAATTGACTCGAAAAGGGTTGAAGCTATAGATACAATAAATATTCCTCAGAACAGAAAAGAAATGTAATATTTTTTAGGAAAAATATTTTTTTTAAGAAGATTCATTCCAAACTTCGTTGAAATTGTTAAACTGATTATAGATATGCTCAAGAAAGGAAAAGAGGTCAAGTGGACAATTGATGTAAGAGAGAAAACCCCCCTATGGACTACACTAAGGTTCTAAAGTGCAGGTAGAGATAACCGTCTAAACTCTCCTACTTTTAACAACTATCCAAACATTACCCCACAATCATACATAAAATACAGAGTACAGAGATCTGGTAGGCATACCTTAAACTCTGCATCCAGTGTCAATCCCTTTACACTCAGTTGTTTCTCGACTGCAGATCTCCTCCCAAGGCCAACCTGCATTCACCAAAATACAAACAAGAAACTACAAGCATGCATTCTATATATGGATTAGTGGGTTAGATATAATAACAAACATGCAAATAAATCACAAAGCTTGAAGGCATCATTTGGTGGGACAGAAAAAGTATTTCTTTATATTAATCTCACAAAGTCACTTACAATATGAGACCAGAAATTGCTCCTTGAACTCGGTCCTGGGATCCTCTTCACCATGCACCAACTACTTCCATGTATCCTCCTCCTCTTCAGTTCTCTCTAGGGAAAGGGAAAGGGTTTGCAATAGAGAAAAAAGGGGTTGAAAAAAGGAATTTTGGCTCAAACTCACAATGTGGTTGCAAAAGATTGGGGCAAAGGGGGAATACTAAAATGGGCAGAGTTTCTTTTCTCTCTTGATTCCTCTTGGAATGGGACCCCAACACCTTCTTTTATAGTCCAAAAAGATAGGTATTTGGTTGGGTGACTGACCATAGGTAGTCAAATGATTAGTAACGGCCCAAAATTCTGTATCCCTTTGCAATTTTTATTTTTCATTATTTTTGTGAGTGTATGCAGGTTGCAATGGTGCAACTAGTGTGTGTACACAGGAAGTAGTGGTGCAGGGAACGTACATCTTCAAACAAATGGTTTTTTAGAAGAGCTTGTTCAATGATGGCTTGACAAAGATAGCAAGTAAGGTGGCATGATGCCAAGTATGCATGTCTGGTGTAATTTAGCATTATAATAGATGCCCATTAATTTGTGAGGTCAGAAGAGCATTTGATGGCCAAAATACACTACCAATCTTTACCAATGTACAACGAGAGTGAGCCCAGAGACTAGAGTTCAGGATGTGCCATCTGCAAAATAACAATTTGTCTCACTGAGGTGAGCATACCCATGCTCGGGATGAAATAAAATCATGGTTTCCAATCAAATACACTGTAGATCCATGTCATATAACTATATAAAGAGTAGTCACGAGCAGTGCACAATGGATATACATAT